>JAVTVY010036367.1:0-164293 GCA_036873755.1 Hanleya hanleyi
GGGGATTTGGTCTTAAAGACACATTGAAGTTTATTTCACTCAGGAGAAATTCAGCAAAAAAAATATATATACAATTTCGCCACACCATCCCCTTCCACAACAATTGCTCGTCCCGAGCAAGGCAACAACAGGGCGTGACTACTAATGACAAGGACGGAAATGTAAACAAAGCTCTCCCCAAACCTCGTTCAAAGACATTGAAGATGAAATAGAGATGAAGGTGAGTGTGATGTACTTGTATACTTAAAATGTCACTATGAATAGTCTCTGGCAGGTTTTCAAGTTAAGAGAGATTGAATTAGATTCAACGTCGTGTTCAAGTTAACTTATGTACACAGATCATTGTCCAGATCTCAAAAGATATGTTAATGACGCAGGAATATCCATCTGACGAACAGTTTCAAATTTAAATTGTTCTTAACTTTGAATATTGAATTATCAAATTACGAAATTTAAAGTCACAACTGATATATTACCGGTATGTGATAAGGAATGTTCTGTGTTTCTTTTTCTTCTACTCTTCAGATGACACCCTCCTGGTACCGCAGACGACACACTTTGAGGAAGTGGACTTCCTTCACAGTGGTAATCTTGCCATCGGAATAAGATGTCTTCATTCTGTGGATGTGTGGATAGCCAACAGCCTCATCACTCCTAGGTGTTATGTTGGTTGGTATGGAGTTACCACCTTCCTCCATCGGACTGGCTCTCTCAAAGGTGTTCGACACTTGAGGCGTGAAAGAACTGGTTACTCTCGTTGGACAGAAATAACTATTCTGGTATATACATGTCCCCGAACTTGAGATGTTTCCAATAGATTGACAAACCATAGAGTTGGGAAGAGCAGAACTGATGACCATGGTGGAAGAGCTTGTGGAGACATTTCCAGTATACTGATGAGCCAGAGAGTTGGTAATGACAGAACTGCTGACCAAGGTGGAAGAGCTTGTGGAGACATTTCCAGTATACTGATGAGCCAGAGAGTTGGTAATGACAGAACTGATGACCAAGGTGGAAGAGCTTGTGGAGACATTTCCAGTATACTGATGAGCCAGAGAGTTGGTAACGACAGAACTGGTGACCAAGGTGGAAGAGCAGGTCGAAACAATCTGTGAGGTAGATGCTGGAATATGGTGGTGACAGAACACTCCATGGAACAGGCCACACTTGCCGCAGAGTTGTTCAAGTTGACAATGGGCGTGGGTGCTGATGTGATGGATGGAACGATTGAATTGACGACTGGTAGACACTCTTGAACAGAGGTTACTGACACTGACTTTAAAAGGGAAGTAGCTGGCGTTGACTCATTGTTCGATGTGTTGGTTGCAGACCCTGCAATGGTGGTGACTGGTGGAGTTGTCAGAAAGGACCAGAAATCAGGTTAACAATTTCCTCCACAGCCTCAGCCTCAGCCTGACTCTCATAAGTGATTATCAGCTGTTCCGGGAAGGCAAGAGTGGCAGTACTGGTTGATGGCATACGTCCAACTGGTGTCACAATAATTTCCTTCCTCGGGATAACCTCTGCATCTGATACATCCAGGTCAATCTGATGCACGCTGGTGGTCTGGATTTTTTCGACCGTGGTCCGTGGAGACGATTCTGGGGAAATTATTACTGGAACACTCATTACCTTGGCAGGCTTACATTTCTTGGTCAATGAAGAACTGGACACCAATGGAGCACTAGATAGCCTGCGACTTTGGCCCACTGCAACATCCGACCTTCTACGTTCATCCAACAACGGTGTCCCTGGACTACTGACAGATGAAGTTTTAGATTTAACCTGTTGAAGCTGTTTGGCAGGGGCTCGACGGACTTTTGGGGCCTTAGTCTTCAGCTGCTGTGTGATTCTCCCTCTTCTCCTTACCCATGGGGAGGAAGTACAATCGTCCGTATGTTTGTACATGCGTGCTTTGCTTCGCATCGGCATCTGGCAATAGGGACACTCTTCTGGCTGATTCTTACAGGTCACCTTGTGACGATACAAGCTGGACTTTGACTTGTATTCTAATCCACAGTGACAATGAAAGATTGACTCCGACATCTGTAAATATAAAGCCTTGATTAAGTAACAGTTCAACATTGTCTTTTCAACTGTGAATTTGTTCTCATTTTAGTTCAATAAAACATGTTCATTCGATATATGTGTCTGTTTTTGTCCACAGTCCAAGTCGGTATATAGTCATGCAATCACACTGTCCATGACGTGAAGTCGATTCCCTCATACAGCTTATCGATCATAATGGACCAGTTTCTTCTTGGCATTGGGATGTTTCTGCAAACGATATACAGTGTCATCCATTTTCCCAATGATTTGAAAGGGACCTGTCCAACGACAGGCTAACTTCGGAGATAACTTCTTGAAGTCAGGAAATAAACAATAAATCTGGTCTTCTGGATATAATGCAGTTGTATTACCAACGTTGCGGCATTAACCTAATGCCTTCAGCAGGGTGTTAAAATGATTACAGCAAAGAGGCTATATATATATGTACAAGAAACTAGTGAGCACATTTCACTGAACAGACTCTCACAATAACTTCTTGTGACGCGCATTATCGTACAGCCAAACTGCATCACCGATCTCGAAGACTTCCCCCTTCTTCCCAACGTTATAGTTCCGCTTTTGTCGCTCTACAGTTTTCCTTTGAAATTCTCTGGCCCTTTCATGGGCTATTTCTAAGCGATCACGTAGCTCAGCGGCATATTCGGTTCCTTCCGTTGTCGGCATTTGTAATGGTCTACTGGTGATCAGGTCTACTGGAAGAGTTATCTCCCTTTCCAGCATCATCATGGTTGATGTCTCCTGTGTAACATCATGTATGGCTGATCTGTATGACATGAGAGCAAATGGTCGCTATTCATCCCAGTTGCGTTGATTTTTATCCACCATCATTGCTAGTCTGTTCTCAAGAGTTCTGTGAAAACGTTCCACCATTCCGTTCGACTGTGGGTGGTATGGCGTAGTACCAGTTTTCTGAATATCCAATAACTGATATATCTCCTTAAGAACGTTAGATTGGAAATTGGTACCCTGGTCGGAATGTAACTGCTCAGGCACACCAAATCGACAGATGAATTACTTTACGATTTTGTCAGCAATAGTTTCTGCTTCTTGGTTTCGTATGGCATATCCCTCTACCCACTTGGTGAAATAATCTTGTAAGATGAAGATATACAGGTTACCCTTTCTCGTCTTTGGCAATGGACCCAATACGTCCACTGAAACGCGTTCCAGTGGTACACCAACTGTGCACTGTCTCATGGGTGCTCTTGGCCTATGGCTAGGTGATTTCCGGGAACTACATTTGTCGCACTGCTTGCACCACAGACGAATGTCTCTACTCATGCCATACCAGTGATAACGCATCTTAATTTTGGGAAAAGTCTTCCCACATCCCAGATAACCTGCAGTTTTTGATGCATGTAACTGCTGAAAGACTTCCTTCCTCAGTTCAGGCGGCAGTAGAATCTGATAATGGTGACTATGCCCATCTTCGGTTTCCCATCTACGTTGAAGTACAGCATTTCTGAATGATAGCGTATTCCATTGTGCCCAGTTGCATATTGTTGCTCGATTCTGTGACGAAACTTCAGTCCAGTCGGATCGATGTTCATCTTTTGTTTTGGTTTCTATTATCCATTGAAGGTCCTTGTCCTTCCTTTGAAGATCAGCGATGTGGCGATCAGACCATCTGTCATGTGACTCTGTGGAACCGGAAACTTCTGGCAAAGATGCTGCTATTTCATGTTTCTTCTCTTGTACTTTGGTTTGCTGTCTAGTTGTAACAGCTCGTATTTGTGCTGCATAGGGTTGAGGTTTACGTGGTCGCTGATACTTCTGCCTGTACGTCCAATTTTTAGGAATCCACTTGATCTTTGTTTCTATGGTTCCCACTGGTCCAGAGTGATCGGTTTGGGTTTCAACATCTATAGTCTCTGGGATCAATTTCAGAACTTCCTCAACTGCATTGACTGTTGTATCCGTATATCCAATTTATCGCACCATTTGCACGGGATTCTGGATAAGGCATCTGCATTACCATGTAGTTTACCAGGGCGGTGAATAATCTCGAAATCAAATGTACTGAGCAACCCGAGCCATCTAGCGATCTGATCTTCAGGTTCTTTAAAGTTCATCAACCATCTGAGAGCATTATGATCCGTTCTGACGGTAAAATGTCTGCCATACAGGTAGTGTCGGAAGTACTTGACAAAGGTCACTACAGCAAGCAACTCTCGGCGTGTCACACAGTAATTTCTCTCGGATTTACTAAGAGTTCCGCTAGCGTAGGCAATAACTTTCTCTTGACCATCCTGAATTTGGGATATAACAGCTCCAATCCCTTTATTACTTGCAGCAGTATCAAGAATGAAATCGCCATGGGAACTTGGAAATGCTAAGATTAGGGTACTGCTTAATTTTAGTTGTAAGTTTCTGAAAGAGTTTCACATTCTTCGGTCCATTTGAATTCCTTGTTGTTCTCGGTTAATTTATGTAATGGCCTTGAAATGGTTGCAAAGTCCTGTATGAAACGTCGATAGTAGGATCCCAAACCAAGAAAACTTCTTACTTCCGTAACTGTAGTTGTTGTAGGCCAATCCTTGATAGCTTGAACTTTCTGGGGTTCTGTTGAAACACCCTTGGCTGAAATGATGTGTCTCAAATAGTTGACTTCATTTTGAAACAAATGGCACTTCTTGGGTTTGAGTTTCAGTCCCGCTTCTTTCAGGCGTTCGAATACTTTGCGTAGATTGTTGATAGCCTCATCGAAAGATTTGCCAAATACTATGATGTCATCAATGTAGATCAGGCAAATTTCCCACTGGTGCCCTGCTAGAACTAATTCTATAAGGCGTTCAAAAGTGGAAGGCGCGTTGCATAAGCCGAATGGCATAACATTAAATTGATAGAGCCCACTTCTCGTCATGAAAGCTGTCTTCTCCTTGGCATCCTCATCCAGTTCCACCTGCCAGTAGCGGCTAGCAAGGTCGAGTGTTGAAAAACAGGTTGCACCATGCAGTGAATCAAGTGAGTCATCAATCCTTGGCAGAGGGTAGGCATCTCTCACCGTGACCTGATTTAGCCTTCTGAAGTCAATACAAAATCTCAAAGTACTATCCTTAGTAGTGACGAGAACAATTGGTGATGCCCATGGACTTGAAGATCTTTCTATTACCCCCCTCTCCAAAAAGTCTGCAATCTGTTTATCTGCCTCTTCCTGCTTCGGAACTGGTAAACTTCTTGCCTGTTGACGCAATGGGAATGCGGTTTGAGTGTTGATGCTATGTGTGACTCCATTAGCTCTACCCAGATCTGCATCAGTCTTGGCAAATATATCTTGATATTCTAGCAGCAAGGACTTCACTTTCAGCTTATCCTCATCTTTCATGTCTTTGGTACTCTCCTCATACATGGCTTTCATATGCTCAGGTACATCATCTGTCGTAGTATTAGATGAAATGTTATTCAAAGTAAGAAAACTAATGTCACTCTCCAGTGCTGTTTTATCTTCAGATGCCATAGGGTCGCTAATATTGAACACTGGGCTCAGTTCAGCTACCGTAGTTCCCTTGTAAATGGTTCCTGGTTCCACTCCCAAATTTAACACAGTTACTGGAATTTCTACTACTTCTGTATCGGCCAGTGTTCTCCCAACTAACAAGTCTGCATTTTTGGGAATTTTAAGGAGAGGTTCACATATAGCCCATTTCCCCACTAATTCCTGTCCTTTTGAAGGCGTAGTGGTTACAACTATCTGCTGACCAGCTGGTATGGTTACTGTCTGGTCTATGACAAGCCGACAACAACTTGATACATCTGACAGCCTAGAGCATAAAAGCTGCTGCCCTTCACAGGTTATACATCTCCGTCTGGGATGAATTTCGCAATCAAATTTAGTCAAGAAGTTCATTCCTATGATCCCCTCACATTTGATATCTGCCACGATAACCTCCATGTAAGTAGGACTCGACAGGATCCCTATATCCAGCTGACACATCCCTACCACCCCTAGTGATCTGCACCTTGTAATCTTAATTCTGTGGGAACCAATTTCGGTCGCTCTAATGCTGGTATACAGCCATAGACGTGACTTGAAATTATCGTGACACAAGACCCAGTGTCCACGAGAAACAAAACTTTGTTACTACCAATATATCCAGTAACGAACATCCCACTTTCCGGATTACCCATCTCTATCGCAAGTACAGGTTTGCACCGTGTTACTTCTGGATTAATTGCAGACTCTACAGTGTCCAGCTCTGATGAACTTCTATCCGAACTAATAGTTGTATTGTCTATCTTCTGTGAAGTTGACATGTGTTGTTGGGGCTGTTTAGGCTCTACAACCGAACCTCGCCCCTCCGGGTCGGTTGTTCCTCGTTTCCCATCAACTGCTGTTGCTGACGACCTTTATTCACTGGACATTCACGACGAAATTGACCTTTCTGGTGACACGAAGAAACATTCCACATTCCTGGGAGAGAATGGTACTTGTCTGTTACCTCTGGACTGATGCACGGCGGAATCCCTGGAAGAATGCTGTACCGCAGACATTTCATTCATCATTTTCTCCAAGGCTTCCAATCTTTTCCCTATTTCATCTTCTTTTGGTACTGGCCTAATTTCTCTGACATTTCGACGTCGTGGGACATCTCCGCGGCGATGAGCTTCAATTTTCCAATACCTCTCTATTTCTAGGGCTAGGGTGACTGCTTGTTGTAAGTTATCTGGTTTTCCCTTTTGAACCAACATCCGCATCTCAAAGTCATCCAGTGCATCTGTGAAGTTAATCTTCGCCAATCTTTCTTGATGCTCTGACGACATAAGCTAGAGTTGAAATCTTCAGAATAGCCTGCCCCAGTTCTCGCAGTCCCTCTTATCTTTACGGCGTCTTCCCCGTAATTCAACCAGGTAGAGTTCAGCCTGGTCTCGTCGACCGAATCTGTTTCCCAGGACTATGACCAGGTTGTCGAAATTCAGTTGTTCATCAGATAATGTACATGCCAGTTGTCGTGCTGGGCCTTTGCGATGTGTGAACAGATAGTCTGCCTGTTCCGTCTTCTTCCATCCATTTATTCTGGAGATGGTGTTGAATATTCTCAGGTATTCATCCCAAGAAGTTTCCCCGTTATATGTCTCTGGTTTCAGGTGACGACGACTGGAATGCGACACATGAGTGACATCGTCATGAGCAAACTCATGTGGAGATGATCTCGGACCTGCATCATGATCTTCAGTTTCTTCTCGAGGTGGTATTCTGAAGGGTATTTCATCATCACTGTCAATGTCCTCAATTCCTCTACCATGCTCCATAGTGAATGATCCAAATAAACTGGTGCTTGACGGCTAAATTCAGCTTTAATCCCACAGCTGCCACCAAGTTGTAGCGGATTTCGATCCAATATCGCCACCGAATATGCGATTTCTCAGTTACAGTACTTCTTCACCAGTACTAACTCAAAACTCAATTGGTAGCGTGAATTTTACCAGTGTTATATGAATTTCCCCATTCGTTAGTAGCATTTCTTCATGGAGACGCCCGCTACTGTGTGATTCGTCATATAAGTCAAGTCCTGTCGATATTCATTTGGTCATTCACTATTCAAGATATCTCTATTCAATGAGCAAGTTATCTTGAAGTTCAACAAATAAACAGCAAACAGTTTTATTCGTAAAGGCAACATGTATATGGGTATATGACGAGGTTAACTGGTGATATTCAGATCTGATATTAACGGAAAAGTTCAGTGACTAATGTAGGAATAAATATGAAAAACTTGTCAGCCTGAGATATGGGTATTTATTCACTTCCGGTACTTGATACTTTCAGTCCCAATAAATCTGAAACTGTACTTCAGAAGGAATAATGCCAAATAATAATTGGCAACACTTCCCAGGATAATACGGCTTGATTAGTACAGTCCCAGAAGTTGAAATTTAATATTTTAGGAGAAAATAGTCACTGGATTCTGGTAAACTGCATCACAGTATTAATTTTGGGACTCCCAGTCCCAAATTGAGGATTATGAGATCACGGAGTCAAATTGGGACTCCCAGTCCCAAATTAATAATTTATGAGACTACAGTATTCACTTGGGACTCCCAGTTCCAACTTGGAAATCCCAGTCCCAAAATAATAACTTATGGTATAATTTAGTTCACTTGGGACTCCCAGTCCCAAATTGATGATTTCAGGGGTAATTGAGTTCACCTGGGACTCCCAGTCCCAACTTGAGAATATGGCACTAACAGAGTCAGTCGAACTTGAAACTGTATATATTACTCCTAGAAAACTGGGAATATCAGTCCCAATAATGAAATGGGAAGTCCAGTGTCACAGCTTCTTAGGAAAACTGGTGTCAGAACTCTCAATTTAACCCTACTGGGGCTGACAAATTAATCATTACTGTACTTTTCTTCAGTTTCTTGTTTCAAAACCTACATCCATGTTTCTTCGGTCAGAAAGGAACCCCAATAAGTTTAACAGTACAATGCTTTAGTATACAAATTGAGATGTTGCCCAGATGATGGTCAGAGATCATCTGGGAAAAATAATGGGAATTGGACCTGTATTTATAGCCAACACTCATGAATATTCATAAGGTACGATATCTGGTACCAACAGTCCCAAAAGATGCACTCAGAGGTTTGATTGGCTAAAACCGAAAATACTATAGAATATATGAATATTCATGAGCATAAGAACATTACAAGATGGCAGCTATAGAAAATACAGGAATTTGTTTCCTCATACTAATTTTGAACAATTCATTTCTGGCAGAAATATTTAGAAAAGGGGAAACAACTTGATACAGTTAAATTCAGCATTCTCTAAATTGTCGCAAAGTGACGAGAACGTCAGGCGGCATTTACCGAAAACGACGGTAAACATGCCGGATAACGAACAACAACGACGAGAGACCTCGTCACATCTCACGAAACTGGGTAATATATCGCACTTTACGATCGATAATAACCATAAACAGTAAGTAATATTAACTCTGAAAACATTTGTCGAAATGACAGCTTGAAAAATATAAAACATGGCGAAAAGATCGTAAGACCTGACACCAGCCGAAAAAGTTAAATAATTTTGTGGCCACGTAACTTCAGCTGCTGATACTTATCCAATAATTTCTTTCACATATCTAGACAATATATAGCGAAGAACTATATTAAATTCCAAAGATAAATAACTATAACTTACGTTTGAACGAGTCTGGGGTCTTTCCAGCCTGTACTCAAAAAGATGGGCGTGGCAAAGTACCAGGGCGCGAATTACAATTATGATAGCCCCAATTAAAATTAGATACAGACAATAAAACTATCCCTGTATCCAATATTCACATACAAAGAGCTTTACAACTACAGGGCCCTGACCAGTAATTTAAGTACAGGTAACAATAATAAACTTTGACGAAAATATTTCTATATCACCATACATTTCCATATAACCCGGGGGGGGGGGGGGATTTGGTCTTAAAGACACATTCAAGTTTATTTCACTCAGGAGAAATTCAGCAAACAAAAATATATACAATTTCGCCACAGTATGTATAACCCATGTTGACGTCGACTGTGCACGTTTGGAGTACGCTTGCTTTTATAGACAGTAACGCCCGCCAACGCCCAGCTCAACGCCTCAACGCCCTGGTGAAATAGCCCAGGAGCTCTGATTTTTCTAGATGTTCCATGGAATTGGCACTGATTTATCGAAATGCTGTGATGCCCGTCAATGCCCGTCCTTACACCTTAATGCCCGTCATTACGCCTTAATGCCCGTCGTTACGCCTTAATGCCCCTCGTTACGCCTGAACGCCCTATCGCAATGGTTTAAGCCTTATCTCAACGCCTTAACACCATATCTTAACGCATTGTCAAGCATTCAATCACACGGACACATTCTGAACATTGACCCCTGTCCCTTGATGATAGTGACGTCATCACTGGACATCGCCGGAAGTGACGTCATCGCACTCATGTGCACGCACCTGTGGTGCATCCTTTCTCCTTTCGCCTTTAGGGCATAGGGCACACCAGGATGCAGGTGCACCACAGGTGCGTGCGCATGCGTGCGATGACGTCACTCCCGGCGATGTCCAGTGATGATGTCACTTTCATCAAGGGTCTGGGGCCAATGGTCAAAATACGTTCAATTGTCAACATGGGTTATACATGCTCTGAGTGCAAACGCATGTTCACCAGATGTTACGATATGATGCGACACCAGAAGAATATGGGATTGAAGACTCAAGGAGCCCACTGAGGAGGCAGGTAATGACACTGAAACAGAAACTGCTGAGAGTCTATTTACTGATACGGAAAGCTTGACTTCAAAAAATAGTCAGCCTACGTCCCAGGGGAGTGACGAAGAACCTACCTTTTGGGATCGTATTGTTTATGAAGCTAATAATACCCATGCTGCAGTAATCGAAGCTGCCGGACTTACAACAGACGTACATCCAAATGCACCCCAGCATCAGGAAAACAGCCATGGCGATCTTTGAAGAGTATATCCTGCTGCCGCTTGAAATGAAAGGCGACCCCACGCACAGGTACATCATGAAGACCAAGCGTCACCTGGGAGAGGATATGGGGTTACCATCAACCGAGGCCCTGGAAAATGCGATCAGAATGCGCAAACAACTGTTTCAGGACATGCTGCCTGAACGGTATCCTGGACTGCCCAACGACGCTTAGGTTACACCGAACGAAGATTTAACTTACTCAAACGGCGGTTTCTGATTGGATAAGAGCCTACTTGAAAACTAATACCCAACGCGGCTCCCCCAACGTGGGTATGATATACTGGAAGGGGAGAATAAAATGATTGACCTGTCATCCTTGTTGTTGTTGTTCTCTCATCGGTATCTTGGTATTAAGACGCAAGGGATGGACACAGACTGAGGCTAATGGTGTACACACGACCTTATATGACCACTCACTCCCTCTCACTCACTCACACTCACTCACCATCGTTAGTGCATCCATGCGCTAAGACGGGCGTTGGGCACGCCACACGGCCGTTGAGTACGCCTCACTCACTCACTCACTCACTCTCACTCACTCATGGACTGATAAGGGATACGTGTTAACCCCTAAATGTACAGACACCACCACCACGGCGCCCACCACCACACACCACTACCACCACCACAAACACACACACCACACCACCACCACCACATACCACTACCTCCACCACACACACCACCACAATCACACACACCACCAACACCACCACCACCACCATACACACACAGGTAACTCTTCCAGGTAGGCCCTAGCCAGTTCAAAGGAGGCCCTTATCTCCTCCAAACGCACTGCATTGCACATCCAAAACTCCCCTTCCTCTACTACTCCCGAGTAATCTATTAATAAAATAGCGGTTTTCTGAGAAAAAATTCCCCGAGGGCAAATATATTCCCATGAAAGCTTCACTAAGATACACCAACCGGGCAAAGATGGGCCCCTTCATTGCCCACGCCCAAAGTGACATCTGTCGATACTACTGCCCAACTGCACATGCGTATCACGATGCGACTGGGATCACACTCGATACGGGAACTCTGCTCAACCTATATAGACCCATCTATCGGTCCAATTTATCATTTTACACCCTTAAAGTTACATGACCTCGAGAGTGGAACAAACTGCCCCCATCAAAGAAAGACATTGAATCAACATCTCTTTTTAAATCAAAACTCAAATCCTATTTAATTACGAATTGATACATTAGTAGTATATAAAGTAGATATGGACCGCCAATGAGAGGTGGAGGTAAAAAAAACTCCACGTTCCAACAGAGTTATCTGTCCCTAAATGGTAGTTCAGATGCCCTTTTACTACTTATGAAATTGACGTCAATATGACGTCACATCCGGTACGTGACTTCCGGGTCACAGGTCACATCCGGGTCAAAAGGTCAAAGGTAAATTCCGGTCACGTGACGGCCCAACAAGAGTGATCTGCCCCTACATAAGACCCCAGTGACTTGTTAATGTTAATCTCCCGGAATGTACGTCATCAATCAGGGTCCACGACAATATCGTCAGCACTATGCTCAGCATAAATGGCAAGTGGGGTACCCTCAGTTTCTCCACATAGCCATACAACGAGGGAAGGGAAACCGTATTGGCACGAAAAAAAGAGACATGAATCCATGGGAAGTAAGACTTATAATAATAAAGATAACCTATAGGTGTTATACGATGTTATTATGACGAGTCTAGGATCAGTGCGACTACAGGATCGAGCGTGTCGTGTCCAGTATATCCGCAAAAAAATAAACACACAAAATTGGCGGCGCTGCTGTGGGAATTCCCCTTTTGGCATCGACCGTGCTACCATCTGGAAGAGAACTGGGACTAGGCGAAACCTCTGTGGGCCAAATTCCGGGTGATCTCCCCTGATTCGAACATTTGCTTGTGAATCTATACGGGGATTGCATGTATGGCATAGGGGTGGTCATTTTTTTCTTGTGGATTATACTATGGGGTGTGGCATCTTGTTTTCTTCGTCTCTTGTTTCTTCGTAGAACAAGTAGTTTCTTCCTTTCTTCGTAGAGCAAGATGGAAAGGGTCTAGAAGCTAAGAGGTGAAATTTTTTGAAAAGTTCAGGTAGGTCTGATGGGGTGGATAGGCCAATATTGGCTCAGTGGACGATGTTCGTCCCACTGGGAAACCGACTCCTGGACATTTGCGGTATGGGTTGCGGCATCTTGTTTTTCTCGTCTCACCGCGTAGAACACGATGGGAGGAGTCTCGAAGCTAAGCGGTGAATTTTTTTTTTTAAGTTCAGGTAGGTCTGATTTGGGTGGACAGGCCCATGCTGGCTCACTGGACAATGTTTGTCCCACTGGGAACCCCACTCATGGACATTTGCGGTATGGATTGCGGCATCTTGTTTTTCTCGTCTCACCACGTAGAACACGATGGGAGGGGTCCCGAAGCCAAGTGGTGAAATTAAAAAAAAAACACTACGCATGCGCATTGGGCAAGTAGCGCTGGGGTGGGTGTTTTGGGGTCTGGAGGATCCATAGTGGTCGTATGAGGTCTTATTTTGAAGCTCTCGTGGTGGAGCATCCGACTGGACTAATGCATCATCCGTTTTTATCTGCGCATGCGCAGTCTGGTCGTAGTATGGAAAGCATGCATTTTGGGGGTTCGCGGAGGTCTGTTGAGCGATTGAGGGACCATCCCTGGTCCAAATGGACCGTGTGGGTTGTCAGTTTGAAGCTCTCTTGGCGTGGAGTCAGACTGGCGTGTTCTTTATTGGAAGCCGCGTCAAACTGCGCATGCGCAGTTGGGGTGTAGTAAGTAAAGCGGTCATTTTGGTGCGTGGTGGTGTGTTTGAGCGATCGAGGAACCATCCTTGGTCCAAATCGACCGTGTGGGGTATCAGTGTGAAGCTCTCGTGCTGTAGATTACGACTTGATGGATGTCCACGTCATCTGTTCGTCGTTAGTGACGTTATCAGTTCGAGTATTTGCGAAAGCGGGCATTTTGGTGATGCATGGGGGTGTATTTGAGCGAGGGATCATGTCAAAAGTGTAGCCTTCATGGTGTAGACTACGACTTGAGGGATGTTCATGTCATCTGTGACGTCATTCGTGACGTCATCAGTAGGAGTAGTAGCCAAAGTGGGCATTTTAGAGGTGTGAAGGAAGGTGCTTGGGGTAGAGAAGGACCATCCGTTGTCCAAATGGGCCGTGGGAGGTGCCAATGTATAGCACTCGTGGGGAGCATCCGACTGAATGAACATGGCGTGGAACGGACGTCATTCTGCGTATGCGCAGTAGACAAAGAATATGGGAAAGCTTTTGGTGTAGATGGGGCCTTGTTCGAGTTGGCTACCTGCGGCTACCTGGTACAGTTACCTGTGTGTTTGTGTGTGTGTGTGTGCGCGCGTATGCATATGCGTGTGTGTGTGTGTGTGTGTGTGTGTGTGTGTGTGGTCGTTTGTACACCATTAGCCTCAGTCTGTGTCCACCCTCTGACCGGGTACCATGTCGAGTACATGTACGTTCTGTCAGAAGACACTCTCTCGTCGCGATAGTATGCTCAGACATATTCGTCTATTGCAAAGAGGAGAGGCACCACCGAGTGCCACTATAGGTTCACCAGGTGGAGTAGAGCATCCGTATACGATGACGGTGAGCGGCCCAACGGGATGTGGAAAGACGTCCTGGGTGATGAAGTTCTTAGAATGAAGGTGTGGCAATCCCAGCTCCGACACGCGTTGTATGGTGTTATAGCCAAGGACAGCCCGCGTACCAGAATACGCGATTACAGAATGTGAGCTTCGTCCCAGGAATTCCTCACGACATAGACGAACCGTATTACTTCGATTCCGCCCAGGTCAATATAATCGTGCTCGATGATCTGATGAGTGCGGTCAAGGACAATTCGAAAATCGCCGACCTATTCACCAAAGGGTTCCATCATTGCAATCTGTCCGTCATCTATTTGATCCAGAATCTCTTCCCTCAAGGGAAGGCGTCCTGAGATATTGCCTTGAACTGTCAATACTTTGTGTTGTTCTCCAATCCTATCGACAAAGCACACATCCGTTTGTTTGGTAGTGGAATTTATTCTCAGAACATCAACCATTTCATGCAGGCGTTACAAGGGGCAACAAGTCGTCCGTACGGCTACCTGTTCGTAGACTTAAAACCTCATACCCCCGAAGATCGCCGATTGACGACACACCTGTTACCAGGCGCGGGGTCACCACAACGTTATATATCCCGACACCCTCCACCGAGTCCACACCTGGCAGCACCCGTCCAGCAGCAGCAACCCACCCCCATACAGGGGGTTCCCTTCATAACATCATTCCCGGAATATCACCCAACCGTGAAGGACCAACCCAAAACAGTACAAGGGAATGAACACAACGTGAACTCGAGGAAGGAAGTATTTGTTCAAAGAAAATATGGACGCCGAGATGGTCGAGACGTTTGGGGCCACAGAAAACAAGTTTCACCACAAAGGATATTCGAAAGAGGAAGCCGCATTTTAGCCCATAACAGATTGGCACCCAAACTACGACGGGCTTCACGTCAGCAATATGCCGACCTCGTGACCCATATGAAATTGCTGGACAAGGAACCGGTCCATATGGAAATCGAACGAACAGCGTCGATGTTGAAAACCCCGGGCATGAACTGGAAAGCGACGTATACCAGAGCAATAGCACAAAAGAAACATTTGTTTGAACGCATCGTTAGAAGGCGTTAAGACGGGCGTTAAGGCGTAACGACGGGCGTTGAGACGGGCGTCATCGCATTTCGATGAATTAGTGTCAATTGCATGAAAATCACAGCTTCTGAGCTATTTCATCAGGGCGTTGAAGCGTTAAGCTGGGCGTTGGCGGGCGTTACTGCCTATAAAAGCAAGCGTATCCTAAAGAGGTGCACAGTTGACTTATGAATAGCCCACACGGCACCATCTTCCTTATTTCACCATGAGCACTACAGAATCCACGTTGCCTGGTGTAAACTTTTAACCCGACAACGAGGATAGTCTAGCCGAAGCGTGACGTCAATCTAACGTTCAAGTCGATGCTATTATTGATACAGCCCAAGGTGGGATCACCGAAGCCTCTCAGTACCAACGCATGCGTTGTTATCTTATCATGTTATCACGCTCATAGATGACATCCAATGGGTGACCCGGGTATGTCTTTTACTGCATAAGAAACAGATAGTACCCGAAGAGGATACCAACACAACTACTCGTGCCCAGAATCTGCTGACCCTGCATGAGGCATTTCAAACCTTTATGGAGACGCAGCTGGAGACGGGAAATTAGCTTCTTCAACCTCCAACATAATGATGTCCGTCCATAGATGGTCGACAATGCATAATGCGTTAAGATAGAGCTCTGCGTACCTGAGATACAACATATATCACGAATCGTTAGATTCTTGGTATGTGCTTTAGAATAGGTTAACCAGAAGACTATACTGTGAAGTCATGTGGCTCTGTCAGTATGTCGGCACCTCTTCCCACTTTCCTTATATGTGTTGTAATTGAGACGGGCGTTAAGGTGTAACGACGGGCGTTGAAGGGCGTCATTGCATTTCGATGATTTAGTGTCATTTCCATGGAATATGTATGGGATACCTTCAGGGCTATTTAACCAGGGCGTTGAAGCGTTAAGCTGGGCGTTGGCGGGCGTTACTGTACAAGCCCCGTTCTGGGCTTAAGTTCTAACCATTTCAATGTACAAGCCCCTTTCTGGGCTTCAGTTTTCACGTGGTTGTTATATACCACTGTTATTCTTGAATAAAAAAAACAAAGAGATCTCACCCAAAACCCTGCCTTTTGTGTTTTCTGTACAATAGGTTGCGAGCATAAACACGTCAGTTCCACGCCATACTCATCCAGTCGGATGCTCCTCCAGTGTGGGTGAGATGTACTGGAGGGGATAATAAAATGATTGACCTGCCATCCTTGTTGTTCTCTCACCGGTCAACATCATGGCTGCAAGGCGTTATGCTAGGGCGTTAAAGCGTAACGACAGGCGTCACCGCATTTCGATGAATTTCATGGAATATCTAGAAAACCAGACATTCCGGGCTAATTCACCAGGGCGTTGAAGAGCTAAGTTTGGCGTTGGCAGGCGTTGCTACAGAGATGACATCTCACACGACGCATTCAAACCACGGATGGTCTATCTCTACCCCAAACAACTTCCTTCACACCCCCAAAATGCCCACTTTGGCTACTACTCCTACTGATGACGTCACCAATGACGTGCCAGATGACAGGGATATCCTACAAGTCGTGGTCTATGCCACGAGAGCTTCAAGATGACACCTCACGTGGTCCAAAGTACCACGGTTGGTCCCTCTCTACCTCAAACACCTTCCTTCACACCCCTAAAATGCCCAATTTGGCTACTACTCCAACTGATGACGTCACGAATGACGTCACAGATGACATGGACATCTCTCAAGTCGTGGTCTACACCACGAGGGCCTGAGCTACTCTTTTGACACCTCACACGACGCATTCGGACCAAGAATGGTCCCTCAATCGCTCGAATACACTCCACGCACCCCCAAAATGCCACTTTTCGCTAATACTCGTACTGATGACGTCACCAATGACGTCACAGATGACATGGACATCCCTCAAGTCATGGTCCACACCGCGAGAGATTCATACTGATACCCCACATGGTCCAGTTGGACCACGGATGGTCCCTCGTTCGCTCAAACACACCCCCACGCACACTCAAAATGACCACATTACTTAATACACCCAACTGCGCATGCGCAGATTGACGCGATTTCCAACAACAAATACGTCAGTCTGACTCTACCCCACGAGAGCTTCACACTGCTACCCCACACGGTCTATTTGGACCACGGATGGTCCCTCAATCGCTCGACAGACCTCCACGAACCCAAAAATGCCTGCATTCTATACTACGGCAAGACTGCGCATGCGTAGAATGATGAAAACGGACGATACATTAGTCCAGTCGGATGCTCCTCCACGAGAGCTTCAAAATAAGACCTCATACGACCCAATCGGACCACTGTGGTTCCCCTAGACCCCAAAACATCCATCCGCTATTTGCCCAATGCGCATGCACACAGTGACTTTTTCAAAACAATCCGCCGCTTGGCTTCGAGACCTGTCCCATCGTGTTCTACGTGGTGAGACGAGAGAACCAAGATGCCACAACCCATTGATGACGTGCAAAAGGTGCCTTTGACCTTTTGACCCGGATGTCACGTGACCTGATGTGACGTCATAGTGACGTTAATTTGATAAGTAGTAAAAGGGCATCTGGGCCGCCATTTGGGGGCAGATGGAACGTGGAGGTTTTTTTACCTCCTCCTATGGAGCTCTTCAATGGTGGTCCAGATCCATTTTATATACTACTTGATTTGTAATGACTGGTCCATTTCTGTCAGTGCGTGAAATCTTTTAATCTTCAGACATATGTTTTCCTCATATTTCTACCAATGCCATTTAAGACGTTACTGGGACAGAGCAAGCCCTTTTGGGTTTTATTCCCGCCAAATTGTATTTTCAGGCTAATTATTACTCAGCACGACAACCATTGGTTTGATGTATATTTTGGTGAATAAATTTCAGTTCAATTCAATTCAACAAAAACCATACCATTCGTCATCTATATGCAGAGCTACAAGATGACACCTCCTACGGTCCATTTGGACCACGGATGGTCCATCTCTACCCCAAACACCTTCCTTCATACCCCCAAAATGCCGACTTTGGCTACTACTCCTACCGATGACGTCCCCAATGACGTCACAGATGACGTGAACATATTCCTCAAGTCGTCGTCTACACCACTGGTGCAATCTCGTGCAAATAATAAAACACTGGTATGCTACGGCGTCGAGGCGTTAGGATAAGGCGTTTAGGTGTTCAGACGGCGTTAAGGCGTCACTGTAAAAATCTCCACAAAGGTCACAGGGCAAATATATTGGTTTCTGCTTTCTCTACTACTGTCATGGTATTGTAGTCTATTATTAGACAGGATGCTTCTAGAATATATGACGCAAGCTTGTTTACGTGGGTTCATCACTTCGATCTTTCTAGAAGATTATTATAAATTGTATCTAGGCCAGATGATGATGTAATGCATATTCGAGGGGCTTCTTGAGTTGGTAGAATGTACTGGAATGCCGCATAAAGTATAAATAGCGTAACACTCACTTACTCGAGAGGGAATTCAAACTGGCTTTATGTGGGGCGTTATACTGTGTTAACTTTGCTGCGGACTGCTGGATTGTATACTCCTGTGAATTGACTTTGGCTGCTGTGTAATCTACGTGATTGAACTGTCGGAAATTGGACATTTACTGGGACTCTAAACAACCGAGCAGTGTTGGACTACCAAAATACAGAAAAATGATGTCTTGCCGGCATCATTGAAAACTGTTGATCGCTTCTCTCTTGCAGGAAACAAGGCTATGTTTATGTATACTATGATTGTCTTTTTGAATTTGGTGCTAATACTGTTATATGGAATAGGTCTTTGAATTATGGACGCGGATATTCTCTAATGGACGACGGCTGAATTATGAACGACGGATGATGATTGTAATTGTGCACGTCGTCACGGACTGTGAAGAGATTTGTACACGTCAACACGGACTGTGAAGTATACACCGGTATAGCATTGACCAGTAAGACTATATTTCACATTTATTTGTTGTATTGACATTACTTAATTTGTATATGATTTTAGTATTGTAAATAAATATTTGATTGTTAATCCTTGACTTCACAAAACTTTTCTGTTACGTTTTTCTGTTATCGTAAATTTGACGTGACAGAAATTATTTGATACGTGGTGTGCTTCGGCTAAAATTGACACCCAATTTGAAAGCCTTAGACAGCTTATGCTGGTAGAAGAATTTAAAAGGTGTATCCATCGTGATATTAGAACATTTTTTGAGGAAAAGAATGCCAACACTTTAGATCAAGCAGTACGATTTGCTGACGAATACGCTCTGACACACAATTTGTCAATGCTGTTAAGCCAAGTTCATTCCAGACTAATCTCTCAGGTAACAAACCCAGTTCTTTCTCAGGGCCTAAAACTTTTAACCCCAGTTACAAAGGTTAAACACAAAGTCTCAGTCACCCACTTTTAACACTCAAAACAAGTCTCCCGTTTGCAGCTATTGTAAGAGGAACGGCCATTTAATGGCTAATTGTTTTAAATTGAAAAGAAGACAAGATCATGCCTTTCAGAAGCCTAGTGGTTTCCTCACTTCAAGATCTATACCCAAGCAGGTTTGTGACGTTCATAGTGTATATGACGTTAAGATGGCCAGGGACATTGTTCCTATTAGTTCTATCAATTATAAGGTTGACAGTTTTTCAAATCCTGTTATGGAGATTTTTGAACCATTTATCCACAATAGTTTTGTGTCACTTTCAAGTGATTTGTCTAATGCTACTCCTGTGAAGATTTTGCGAGACACTGGCGCGTCCCAGTCTCCTTTGTTGACAGATACTTTGCCGTTTTCTGACTCTTCATCTGCAGGCAGTAATGCCCTGATTAAAGGGGTAGATTCTGTAAATGATACACTCGTTCCGCTCCATAACGTTCATGTCTTCCGACTTGATTTCTGGACCTGTTACGGTGGGTATCAAAGGTAGTTTACCATTTGAGTGTGTTCAGTTACTTCTTGGTAATGATCTTGCGGGAGATAAGGTCGGGGTTAACCGATTGTAACTGACAAGCCTTGTTTGGATCAGATCCATGCTCCAGTTGAAGACGAAATTCAAAGTTTGTATCCTGCTTGTGCAGTTAATAGAGCCATGAGTAAATTGACTAAGGAGTCTGAAAAGTCTCTTAAAGATGACGTCATCGATGACGTTTGTTTGGCCGACACCTTTGTGTGTTTAAATGACGAGGCTGATAAGCCACATTTTGATAGAAAATTGGAATGTTCTAATGACAAAATTTCAAAATCACAGCTGGTTAATGAACAGCATAGTGACAAGGACATTTCCAAGTTGTTTGACAGGGCAGTAGATGAGTGTGATGTAACTCAAGAGCCTGTGTTTTACTTTTGTAAGAATGGCGTTCTTATGCGCAAATGGCGACCGCCAGATGTGTCACCTGATGATGAGCGGGCAGTTAAGTATTAGAGTGTAGTACCAAAGTCATATCGTTTAGATATCCTCAGACTAGCCCATGAAACACCTCTTTCAGGTCATTTAGGTGTTAATAAAACATATTACAAAGTTCTAAATCATTTCTATTGGCCAAATTTAAAGAAAGATGTTACGGAATTTTGTAGGTCATGCCACACATGTCAAATGGTAGGAAAACCAAACCAAACCATACCAAAGGCCCCTCTACAACCAATCCCTGCATTTGAGGAAGCATTTAGTAGGGTGATTATAGATTGTTTTGGTCCATTACCAAAAACAAAGTCAGGCAATCAATACATGTTAACAATCATGTGTGCGTCAACCAGGTTCCCTGAGACCATTCCTTTACGGAATATTAAGGCAAAAACTATTGTTAAGGCCTTAGTTAAGTTTTTCACACTTATCGCCCTACCCCAGTCTGTTCCGGGATCTAATTCCATGTCAGAAATTTCTGAACAAGTCATGCATGAATTGGGAATAAAGCAGTACAAATCATCTGCATACCACCCAGAAGGCCCATTAGAAAGATTTCATCAGACATTAAAGAACATGATTAGGACTTATTGTTTTGACACAGAGAAAGACTGAGATGAAGGCATACATTTGTTATTGTTTGCTGTTGGCGAGTCTGTTCAAGAGTCTTTAGGCTTCAGTCCATTTGAATTAGTCTTTGATCATACAGTTAGAGGACCACTTAAAACTGCTAAAGGAAAAGTTCCTAGACAGTGATCTTAACTCATGTAGTCTCTTACAATATGTGTCGGACTTTCGCACCAGGTTGACTAAAGCATGTGATTTAATGTATGAAAATAACCTATGATAAACATGCCCTTAAACGAAGTTTCAAACCTGGTGAGAAGGTACTGGCTTTTCTGCGTATTCCTGGTAATCCACTTAAGGCTAGATATTATGGTCCTTATGTCATTGAAAAGAAATTAAGTGACCTTGATTATGTCATCCAGACTCCTGACAGGCGTAAACAAGAACCGTTATGTCATGTAAATATGTTAAAGTTATACATAGACAGAGATAGCACTAACAGTACTGTACACCCTGTAAGTGTAGTTAGTTCTGACCCTGATAATAATGAAACTTGTCAAGAGCCCATGACAGGGGGGAAATTACAGAACTCTGAAATTCTACTTAATTTGGATTCCAAGTTGTGTCATCTTGAACCATCGCGTAAGGAAGAACTTCGAACTCTGCTCAGACAATATGAACATTTGTTTCCCGACATTCCTACTCGGACTGATAAAATTTCACATGACGTCAATGTCGGAGATTCTAATCCAGTGAAGCAGCACCCATATCGTTTGAATCCCATTAAACAAAACTACCTGAAAAAAGAGATTCAGTATTTATTGGACAATGACTTCATCGAACCAAGTAATAGTAACTGGAGTTCACTTTGTATCCTCGTTCCAAAGCCAGATGGCAGCTACATGATGTGTACTGACTACAGAAAAGTGAACACATTGACCAAAACAGACACATTCCCTATCCTACGCATTGACGATTGCATTGATAGAATGGGAAGTGCCAAGTTTGTGTCAAAGTTTGATCTTCGGAAAGGATTCTGGCAAGTTCCACTGACAGATCGTGCGAAGGAGATATCAGCATTCGTCACTTCGGAGGGTCTGTTCCAGTACAAAGTCAAGCCATTTGTAATGAAAAATTCTCCAGCCACGTTCCAGCGTCTCATCAACCGTGTTACTTCTGGTTTGGAAGGATATGACTTACATTGATGACGTCACTGTCTACAGCGATACATAGGAAGATAATCTACAGAGAATCCGCACACTGTTCAATCGATTAAGTGACGCCAAGCTGACAGTCAACCTTGGAAAAAGTGAATTTGGACATGCACGTGTGACATTCTTGGGTCATGCTGTAGATGCTAAGGTTAGTGCTATCTCGCTATTTCCAAGACCAACATGTAAGAGACAACTGATGCGTTTCTTGGGTATGGCTGGTTACTACAGAAAATTTTGTCCAAATTTTTCAGATCAACACTTACGAAAGAGGGTAACTTTTGTTTGGGCCGATGAATGTGAATCAGCTTTTGAAAACCTGAAAGCCATACTCAAGAGCGCGCCAGTTCTTTCAGCACCAGATTTTGATTCACCTTTTAAGCTGGCTGTAGATGCTAGTGATGTTGGTGCTGGTGCCGTTTTGTTACAAGAAGATATAGATGGTGTAGATCTCCCAATATGCTATTTTTCACGTAAATTTGACAAATATCAGAGAAATAATTCTACAATTGAGAAAGAGAGTTTGGCAATGATATTGGCTTTACAACATTTTGATGTTTATGTTACTTCTTCATCGTTGCCAATTATTGTATTCAGTGATCACAATCCACTTGTTTTCATAAGTAAGATGAAAAACAAAAATCAAAGATTGTTGAGATTGAGTTTGGTGTTACAAGAATACAATATTGAAATCAGACATATTAAGGGCAAGGACAATTTGATTGCTGATTGTTTGTCTCTCATATAATGTACAAATGTTTGTCAACATTTTTACTGCTGTAATATAGTTTTTTTTGCAAAAATGTTTTGAATTGTCAAGAAAGTTCCAAGTTTGAAACTTTCTTTTTTTAAGAGGGAGAGTGTCATGGTATTGTAGTCTACTATTAGACAGGATGCTTCTAGAATATATGACGCAAGCTTGTTTACGTGGGTTAATCACTTCGATCTTTCTAGAAGATTATTATAAATTGAGGCCAGATGATGATGTAATGCATATTCGAGAGGCTTCTTGATTTGGTAGAATGTACTGGAATGCCGCATAAATTATAAATAGCGTAACACTCCAAATGGCTGCTTTCTATACTACGACCAGAATGCGCATGCGCAGAATGAGGGAACCGACTAGACACCAGTTCAATCCGACGGTACCCCAAAACAACTTCAAAATAAGGTTTCATACGAGCCAATCGAACGACTATGGTTCCTCAACCTCAAAACGTCCATTCCCATGACCCTTTTCTACTGCTCATGCGCAGATAGACGATATTCCCACCCACACCCATCCAGTTGGACGCTCCCCAAGACTGTTTCACACTGATACCTCCCACGACCCATTCGGATCACTATGGGTCCACCTCGATCCCAACACGTCCCTTCCATTTCCCACAATTCCCTGTCAGCGCATGCGCAGAATGTTGAAAATGGACGACTCACCAGTCCAGTCGGACGGATGCTCATGAGAGCTACACACTGACATATCATACAGCCCAATCGGACTACTATGGGGCCACCGCGACCCCAAAACATCCATTCCCATATCCCTTATCTACTGTGCATGCGCAGAATGACGTCAGTTTCACCCCACATTTATCCAGTTGGACGCTTCCCCACGCTTGACGATGACACCTCACACGTCTCAATCGGATCAATAGGAGTCCACCTAGACCCAAAAACGTCCACCTCCATCTACCTCCCTAGTGCGCACGCGCACAGTAACTTTTCAAAAAATGTCAACGCATGGTCGAGACCCCTTCCATCGTGTTCTACATCGCGAGATGAAGAAAACAGGGGGCCACACCCCATACCGCAAATGTCCATTTGTTTCCCATTAGGTTAAATTACAACACATATAAGGGTAGTGGGAAGAGGTGCCGACATACTGACTGCGTCACATGACTTCACAGAATAGCCTTCTGGTTAACCTATTCTAAAGCACATACCAAGAATCTAACGATTCGTGATATGTGTTGTATCTCATACGCTTTTATTGTACCTGTTCATGTGGAACTTGGATGATATGACCACACGGCCCCTAGCACCGGCATAAGCGGTATTAGATTCTAGAGCTATGATGGAAATGCTCTGACAACTCGTATACTGGTAATTGGTGAGCTGTTTCGCTGTGACAACTCCTACATTGGAGATTGGTGAGCTGTATCGTCGTCAGATGTAAATGACCTTTAACACAAAAGACCTGTAAGGCCCGATGTCGACCCAGCATGTGCCAACATATATCAAAGTCTGTACCGGGCCTCGGGGACGAAACGTCCACCAGCAGAATCTCGCCATATACAGGCACATATAAGGGAAGTGGGAAGAGGTGCGACATACTGACTGTCACATGACTTCACAGCCAACCTATTCTAAAGCACATGAATCTAACGATTCGTGATATGTGTTGTATCTCAGGTTCCTGTTCATGTGGCAACCTAGCACTTAAGCGGTATTAGATACGAGCATGATGGAAATGCTCTGACAACTCGTATACTGGTCTGTTTCGCTACAACTACTGTATCGTCGTCAGATGTAAATGACCTTTAACACAAAAGACTAGTCTGTAAGGCCCGATGTCGACCCAGCATCAGCCAACATATATCAAAGACCATCTGTACAGGGGGCGGGCCTCGGGGACGAAACGTCCACCAGCAGAATCTCGCCATATACAGTCAACACATATAAGTCCGACATACTGACCACATCCAGCTTCTGGTTAACCTATTCTAAAGCACATACCAAGAATCTAACGATTCGTGATAATTGTATCTCAGGTTTTTATTGTACCTGTTCATGTGGGGATTATGACTAGCACGGCATGCTATTAGATACACTCTATGCCCAACTGAAGCAGCTGTATCGGTCTCGTCCGGTCTGTAAGCAGTCTGTGTCCCACACCAGAAACGTCCACCACTCTTCTTACGAAGGCTGTGACTGCACAGATCAGGGTTTAGGATGAAGCTTCGCGTAGGGTCCTGGTAACAGAGCCCACACGCGCGAAGAATGGCCCACGGTGACTACGTAGATGGCATTCTCTATGTGACATGTCCATTCCCCGCTCTGAACGCTTCAACGCCTATTCGTTTAAATTTGGGCTCAGTCGTCACGATCTAGTCACAGGATCTTACATGTAGGGGGAGATCACTCTTGTTGGGCCGTCACGTGACCGGAAGTAACGCAGATGTGACCTTTGACCCGGATGTTACGTGACCGGATGTGACGGCATCGTGACGTCAGCGCCACGTGACTCTTCACCTTCACCCTCACTTTTACGACAGAATTTAGCTTCTTCCTACTACTACCATCCTGCGTGGAGCAACCAGGCATGACTTAGGCATCGTCGTCTGCCTCCGCTTCATTGATGCGATTGATAATTTGTTCATTGGGTTCTGCCGCTGCTTCACTCAGGGCACGAGTCCAGCCCAACTGAACAGCTGATGGCTCGTCCGGTGTAAGCAGCTGGTCCACACCAGGCACCACTTTCTCGAAGGCTGTCCACAGATCAGGGTTTAGGATGAAGCTTCGCGTAGGGTCCTGGTAACAGCCCACACGCGCGAAGAATGGCCCACGGTGTACGTAGATGGCATTCTCTATGTGAATGTGATTCCCGTCGAGCTCAACGCTCAACGCCCGTTTAAATTTGGGCCAGTCGTCACGGTGTATAGTAGTAGTAGGATGTCCGCTTGAGTACGGAAGCATGCTCCGATGCTCCGTGTATTGAAGACCGTCCCACTCGAGTTGGTTCAGACTATTGTACGCGGCGCGGACCCTGACCTTGTGCGCCGTCTGTGTGAAATCGGGTATAACGTCTTAAAAGGGAACGTGCCACTGACTCCGGCTCAGAAGACCAAGTTGGCCAAGCATAAGACAGGTCTCCGAATCCTGGAGCAGAAGTGAGTCCCGTAAGCACAGAAGAAAAAGATCTTACAGAAAGGCGGCTTTCTCGGTGCGATCTAGCTGGCCGCTTCCGTGTTGGGGCCAATATTGGGTGGAATCTTCGGTCGACAATGAACCACACGACAAAAAAATGGTCATCGAACCACGCCTGCTTCAAAGCCTCCAATCGCCGTATCCGATTCCACCTACGGTGAAGACGATCAACACATTTGAAGACGAGATGCAACAGATTCTACAACGAGCGGGGTTAAGCGACAGTGAGAAAGTACAACAGTACAATCAGATGTTTCAACGGTACATCACGTTCATGGGCCAATACAAAACTCCTGAACCAAGGCCAGCGTCAGTTGAACAGCCAGCACAACGCGTACCGCCAATACCACCTGTCCCACAGCCGCCATTACCAGGTGTACCATCCACAGCCCCAAAGTGGGTCGAAGATGAAGTCTTACAGAGTGTACCCGCGTCGTTCACGAGACAAGCTGGACTGGTATGAAGGCGAGTGAAAGACAATCCGAACATGGCCTGGAATGATAACGGCGAACTACTGGTAAAGAACCAGGTGGTCCGCGGTACCCACATGACGGATTTAGTGAATGACTTGATGCGTCAAAGCAACATACCGATCCTCAAGGATGGGAGGTGTTTGCCCAAGGCTTGAAAGACATGCATGTACCACAGAAATTGGTGCGGAACCCCCAGCGCTGGGCCTGGATGAAGCGTGATATAGAACAGCGATCTCCGGTACGCGCACCCAGCAAGTCACAACGACAAACGCGACCCCGAGTGGGAAAACACCACCCCTGGTCAAGACACCCCGCCTCTCCAGAGCCGTGACACGTAGCAAGACACCGCGATGATCACGACGCAGGGAACAAGCTTCCAAGGCCTGGGAACACTATTAAAACCAACAGCTGCAGCAGGAAAGCTCATTCGCCATGTTTTATCTCACACTACCCAGTAATAGCTCGGCTGCGGTGTGTCCCAACAACAGCTTGGCCCATTATGTTACGCAGCTGCTACATCCCTTACATGTCCCTGGTCGTTGGGAGTCTGGTCTACCACATAGTGGTACAACGTGCATGACACGATGAGGTAAGTCGTATACGAAGACGAAGGCCAGTACACTCAAAATATTCATCCAGGCGTTGCATTAACTTATCAAGAACTCGAGCCCTGGAGGAATCAATATCTTCTCGATTGCGAACATGACCCAGATGGAGTACCACGAGTCGAACCACAAGTTCCTGATCATTATCCAGACCAATGTGATCGTACGGTTCAGCAAGACATTGAATGACCTGTGTGCACTGGAGAAGGATAACTACTGCGGGCCCGTTCGGCTCCGGGGGAAGACCATGCTGGATCTTAAGGCTGGCTTGTATAGACTCTTATGTCTATTGGGATGTGGTAGATGGTCACATTGCCGGCGATATCTATGCGCCCCTGCTCTGCGTCTGCCCAGTGCAACGGGACTACGGTGACCCATTCACACACAGTTTCAATCACCTACTTTATCTACCGGTCGGTCAGACCGATAGAAACGCGGCTTCATCACTATCGATGAAGAGAGAGAGAGTATTAAGGTTTAGATAGATAGATAGATAGATAGATAGATAGAACCTTCATTTATCCAGGGTTACACAATTAGCTCGAGAACTAGTTTCCATTATGGCCCTGCTATTATTGTTTAACGTCGCGTTCAGCAATATTTCAGCTATATAGCGACGATCAAACAAAATTGTAAGTACTCAATCCTATAACTTAGTCACAGCGAAACACTTCACCAATTACCAATATATGAGTTGTCAGAGCATTTCCATCATAGCTCTATAGATTTGTATCTAATACCGCTTATGCCGGTGCTAGGGGTCATGTGGTCCTATCATCCAAGTTACCACATGAGCTTAAACGGAATTAGATACGCTAGCCCGGGGGCAGCGCTGACAGACCAGCTCAAACAACTCATCTGATGTTAATGAATGAGCATCATGGACGTCTCATGGAGTAAACGCCTTAACATGGGGAAACCTGGTAAATGCAAGAATAACAAGAGCCCAAGGGGCTTCAATATACGCCCATGTATCTGGAATTACATTGGTCCAAATTTTAAGGTTGTTTAATAGCTTTGATTCCATTTGGTAGCTAGCCTACAATTTTATGCTTCTGAGAATGCAACATACATGTGTATATAACATCTTATATTGAATGATAAATTAAAATGAGCTTAACTCTTGGTAACTAGTTGACCTTGAAGCAAGAGCCGAGAGTTCAGATATCCCACACTGAAATCGACAATAGTTAAACACAAGAAAATAGCAGTTTTCCTGCAAATGGATTCCTTTCAGACGAGAGAATTTTTCATGAAGGAAGAAGAAAGTGATGAAGTAAACCTTTGTTCTTGAGTTAATAAACAGGTATGAAGTTCATAAAGGATCCCTCTCGGTTAAATTAGTAAATGTATCATTTTTATTTCACAACAGTTTAACTAAATGTAGCTGTTTCAAATATGGGAGACAACTCCACAGGACGAATGTCCTATACATATAGGGGAGAGAAATCTGAATATTCAGCCCTTCGTGTTTAGAATTAAGTACGCGAGCTAAAAATAGCGCACGTTAAAATATTTAGGAGAGGGTATTTGAAAGTCAGGCGAGTGGTTACAATATAATACAATATAAAATTTGACAGTTTACGTGAGCAAAATATCACTCGTGACATGAATTTACGCGAGTGTTTGCGTGCAGATGAGCTATCACTCATGCTAAACACGAAGCCCTGAATATTCCAACCTAACACATATGGTCAGCTAAACTTGATTCAGTTTTGAAGGACTGTGACCTTGACCTTGGACAAATTGATCTCAAAATGTATGGCTCCTCTCTACCATGCGAGTAAGGTATACTCAAAGTTTGGTACCATTCCATACCTTGAAACTAGAGATATCACATCGACAACAAGTGTTAATAGATGAATGAACAGAAGGCAACATCGCATTACACGACTTCGTCTTCGACAGGCATATGAAAATGTGACTTCTAATAATTTCTTGATTTTGGGGTTACAGTGACCTTGACCTTTGACCCACATTTTGGTATGTAACACATGTCCCTCTAATGTATCTACTGGCAGAAAAAAGTTATTTTTTAATGATTTCCTGATTTTGGGATCAGTGACCTTGACCTTTGAACTTGACCCAAGTGTTGGTATACGACACATAGTCTTCCCTCAATGGACACAAAAAATCATGATTTTTACGAATTTAATGATTTTGGGGGTCCGTGACCTCGACGTTCGGCCTTGACCTACATTTTGGCATGTGCTACATCATGTCCCCCTACTATATCTACGGACACAAAAAAAAGTAATTTTCAAAGATTTCTTGATTCTGGAGTGACACAGTGACCTTGACTATTGACCGTGACCTAAATTTTGGTAGAGGACAAATCGTCTCCCCGTAATTTCTCAACGGACACAAAAAATGATGATTTTTAACAATTTCACGATTTTGGGGTCACAGTGATGTTTGACCTTTGACCTTGACCTAATTTTTGGTATGCGACACTTCATTTCGCCCTATTGAATCCACTTACAAAAAATTATAAATTTTTAATGATTTCCAGGTCACACTGACCTTTGACCTTGATTCTGGGGTCACAGTGACATTGACCTGGATCTAAATTTCGGTACATGACGAAACGGCTACCCGTAATTTCTCAATGGACACAAAAATCATGATTTTTAATAATTTCCTGATTTTTGGGTCGCAGTGACCTTTGACCTTGACCTATTTTTTGGTATGCGACACTTCATTTCCCCCTATTAAATAAACTCACAAAAAATTAGAAATTATTAATGATTTCCTGATTTTTCAGCCACACTGACTTTTGACCTCTGACCTCGACCTACATTTGGTATGCAACACATCGTTCCCCCCTAGGGCATCCACTCACCAAAAATTACAACTGTAGATAGAAAACTGTCAATGATTTCCTGATTTTAGGCAAGTGACCTTTGACCTCTGACCTCGACCTCAAATTTCGGTATGCGACACATCGTCTCCACCTAGCGTATCCACTCACAAAAAATTGCAACTGTGGATAGAAAACGTTCACAGATATAGACCGGACACGAACACTTCAGTGATTTCCTGTTTATTAGGCCTGTGACCTTTGACCTCTGACCTCGACCTTCATTTTGGTACACGACACATCGTCTCCCCGTAAGGTATCCACTCACCAAAAATTGGAACTGTAGATGGGAAACTGTCCCAGATATAGACCGGACACGAGAACCAGACAGACGGACAAACGGACGGAAACCGCCATCACATAATACGTCCGCCTTTTGGCGGGCGTAGAACTAGAAAACTAACCTGTAAAATGTGATGTCGTACGGCTTAAATTTCCCACCAAAACAATAAACCTACATATATCTGTCGAGTACACACATTAAAACTTATGCAACAACCCGATTTCTCTCAAATAACCCAAGACACGGTCCTCTCTCACCCGACTAAAAAGATCTTCCAAAGTAGTCGCTCAATAAAAAGAATCTCTTGCAATCTTAAAATCTATGCAGTCGATAAGAATGTTCCACTGTGAGATATTCGTGGCTTGGTATACACCTTTAGACTGGCTCTATTTTTAGTAAATGTTCGTGATTCAATCGTGTATGGCCGATTCTACATCGCCTGATCATGGTTTGATCGAAACGTTTCTGGTTGTTCAGATGAGTATAGCATAGTTTTTTTTTAACTGATGAAGTTCGTTATTATTCACAGCATCGCATAAAGATTGAAACAGCCGTTTCCCACAAGTACAGATAAAGGGTCTGGAATCGCTGTATGGGATTCCAACAGGATCAACCTCATCATCTAGGGCTGCCTTAGCCATTCTTCGTTCTCCCAACTTTCTATAATGAAAGTACCTTACGAGTGCGATGCACACAGCTACCCAACATCGTCAAAACCTTCCTGCCCTTGGTGATGCGTGGCGTCAAAGTGGTCGGTACAAAGTGGTCTACAAGTCCTGGGGGATGCATTCAGTGGTGTACCAGTTCGACAGCCTGTCAAACACCGAGCCAAAAAAGCAGGTGTCTTGGTCGCCAAAGCACATCGAACCCTAGGGAATAAAAGACGTGGTCTCGAGGCAACGCACCAGTCGACGGCTGAACAAACGACAACGCACATCGAAGAAGCGAGATATCTTTGTTTAAAATATGACTTTCATCCACACAGTCGTGTCTTTCTACCAACAGTAAATTTGATTTGTGGACCGTACCATCTACCCAGACCAGTGCCGAGGAGGGACAATGGGTAGAACATCTACCCCTTTCCAGCATCAGGGGGAGTGAGTGAGTGAGTGAGTGAGTATTTCAGTCATATCACAACATTTGGTTCCTATGCCTTTTCACACCTGGAAACCACACAGGTGGGGTCCTATTCCTTCTCACACCCGGGAACCTTACGGGGGTCCCAGTTAGTCGCCTCATACGACAAGCTCTCTAAGGGGCGGAGACCTATTCTTACCATGATCTGGATTGTGCACAACGACACCCCAGGTCAATCCCCGGGAGCCCCAAGGGGCCTTTCCAGCATCACAGCCTCAGGACCCATTGAATCACAGCCACAGGACCTATTGAATTCACCATCACCAACGCTGATACAACACACATGTACCTGGATTTAGCACATACTGTACGTGAAAGCTAAAATCACCAATAAAGGTGGGTCGGTCCTCAAAGCAGATGCTTCAGTGGCTCCTGCCAATCTCTGGCTCCATTCGCTCTTCCAGCAAGTGGATATAGCGCTCAATGATAAAGTGGAGTACACCGACGAACACGTTCCCATACCGTGCCTACATCGAAACCCTGTTATCATACAGGCGTGATGCTAAACAGTCGTAACAGTCTGCATGCAGACCTCTTCATGCAGGACCCTACCTTTTGAACAAGATCCCCATCAAAATCCGAATGATATGGGCGCCCCCGTCCTTCGCATTGATGGCCACTGACGTAGAGGGGCATGTAGCCGACTATAAGATCATCATCCAAGAGGCCAGTCTATTTGTACGCAAAGTGTAACCGAGCCCAGTCGTCCAATTGGGGTACATCAGAGCCTTGGAGAAAAAGCCAGTCCAATATACCATCCGGCGAGTACAAACCAAAGTGTTTTCCGTCACCAAAGGCAATATGATTGCCAACATAGAAAACCTGTTCCTGGGGGGTTCCTGGGGGATTTACCTAAGCACCTGACCGACGCCTGTGTGGAGAATACCAGTTTCAGCGGAGCCTACCCAGAGAACCCCTTTGACTTTTGTGCCAGTGAACGGACAACAGGTACCAGCACGCCCCCTGCAACCCAAATGAGCAATTACCGGTACATCCGGAGCTATCTGAACCTCTTTGCATTGACGGGTCAAATCAACCAGGATGAAGGAAATATGATTAGTCGAGATGATTTCAGTAAAGGGTACACATTGTTCTGTTTTGATCTCACACCCACCTTAGACAACGACCATCAGCTGAGTCTCGTCGAGACGGCAACTTATGCTTGGAATTCCACTTCGAGACACCTCTACCAAGAACATTCAATGTGATTTGCTACGCTGAGTTTGACAACATTATTCAAATGCACAACAGCCGTAATTTCCTGTGTGATTACGCCATTTAACATTGAGACAGACCAGGTATCAACTGTGCTGGCCAACGACCTGTGGACATGTAGTTTTTCAAGGGGTGTTTGCTCGAAACATCATGCCCCCATTCTCATGGCATCAGATTGTATATCTCCTATTGTCGTATATACCTTGTTTACCGACGGTTTGGAGGTTACAAACTCTGACGTTGGGAGAATGCATGCCCCTGGATTACACGTATCATGCTGCGTACATTCCCAACACAGATATGATGGTTCGTCCCGGTTAATATTGGGTGGGTGTGTACTTGACAGGTACATTCCCAACACAGATATGATGGTTCGTCCCGGTTAATATTGGGTGGGTGTGTACTTGACAGGTACATTCCCAACACAGATATGATGGTTCGTCCCGGTTAATATTGGGTGGGTGTGTACTTGACAGAAGACCATGGCGAATACATCGATCCATATGGACATCCACCCCTCCATCCCGATCTTACTACTTTCATGGATCAAGGGACCCAGACCTCGTGTTGGAACAGACAAACGTTGCAAGGCCTGAACAGTAGGGTGCGGACAGTACTGTTTTACCTCCACCATCAATGCCATGGTCGCGGACCCTACCTACCATCGTACGTACACAGCTGTTTGACAAGTACACTCAAGGTACCGATCGAGATGTACTGGTGTATGACTGGGCCGAAAATCATTTCAATGTACAAGCCCCATTCTGGGCTTAAGTTCTCACATTGTTGTTGAAAAAAAAAAATATGAGATCTCATTCAATAGCCTGGCTTGTGTGTTTCACTTAAAATGTCTAGTGTAAAGTCTGTGTTTCAGTATTTTTGACCTTGGCGGATGTATTCCTCCACGGTGAGGCGGTCAGGTCTAGTGGTGATGCGGTCACTTCCGAGGAGAAGCCTCTGCAGACAGAAAATTGTCCCATGTCAAATTGCCGGAAATGGGTGGTTGATTGGGTGTCTAAGGTCGGACAAAATGTAAACAGTAGCTGGTGGCTATCAGCAGCTGCTGGTGAATGTTTCGTCCCCGAGGCCCGCCCTCTCTACAGACCTAATTTCTAGGCATCATTTCAAACAATTTTTCGAATTTTTGTTTCATAGGACAGCCTTATGGCAAGCCAAAGTGCTTTTTATTCGAGAATTTCCGATATCGGAATTAAAATTTCCGATATCGGAATTAAAATTTGCGATATCGGAAATTGCAATTCTCGATATCGAAAATTGCAATTCCCGATATCGGAAATTAGAATTTTCGATATCGGAAATTGAATTTCCGATATCGGGAATTGCAATTTCCGATATCGGAAATTCCGGGACAATTCCCGATATCGAAAATTCAATTCCCGTTATCGGAAATTCAATTTCCGATATCGAAAATTATTACTGAATTTTCGATATCGGAAATTGCAACTCTAGGGTGCACTCCACACTTGCCACGGTTTCGTACAAAGTGGTGTTTCCCTAATTTTAATTTCTAATCGCCCGATTTTGACAGCAAGGTAATTCTTCTTACCTTTCTACTAACTGATATCTATAGTATCACCCTGCTGGACGTCACCATTTCTCCAAAGGAGGATATAATATTTGCTTGTTGATCGCACTCACTCGCCTCTACAGAGTTAATCGTGTCCGGAATTGAATATCTGGCGGACCAAAATCCGCACTTTTTCGGGAAGCAAAAATGATTCCTTTATGGCCATAAAATTTTACAAAAAACGAGTAGGTCGACCCCGTTTTTTTCGCCATTTTAAATTGTCCTTTGGACGGGAAACACTTTAACATACATAAAAAGAAAATAATTTCGTACGTTTTCGCTGGGTTGCGGGTAGAATTTGACACATTTTCATATATTTTATGGAGTTTTTCAGAAAAGTTGAAGAAGGGTTACGGAGGATTGCACGTCTTTCCTTTCCTTTTCAATTTCAATAGCTCACAAGTCTCCTGAAACAAGGGCACGAGTGTGCCCATTTAGAAAATATATACTTTTACAAGGTTTTTGTTAAAGATTTTACATCTATTTATGGCCGAAGATCCGAACCCATGCCTGTTTTTAGCCGCACATCATTTAGGTGTGGAATGCACCCCTAGGTTTTGTTAAGCTTCCAGCTTTCATTTCCGATATCGGGAATTCAGTGACAATTTCCGGTATGGGAAATTCTATTTCCGATATCGGAAATTGAATTCCCGATATGGGAAATTCTATTTCCGATATCGAAAATTGTCACTGAATTTCCGATATCGAAAATTCTAATTCCCGATATCGGAAATTCTATTTCCGATATCGGGAATTGCAATTTCCGATATCGGAAATTAGAATTTCCGATATCGGAAATTAGAATTTTCCCGAATTCCCGATATCGGAAATTCGGAATAAAAAGCACTTTGGCTTGCCATACAGCCTGCTATTATACATTTCACTCTTCATGGAGGCTATAAATTGAAACTTTATAACCAAGTCTAGGAAAATTTTGGAAGTACAGACTCCTTTTTTGCAAACTGGAGCAATTTTGAATGTTTCTTGGTTATTTTAGAAATAATTTCATGAAAATGCATAGATGCGTGAGATTTTGATATAGCTGCGTGAGCGTGAGACAGATGCCAAATGCGCATGCGCGAGGGTTGATGTCTTCCGTGGTATGAAAGCATTGATACATTCACCGGCCCGTTAAGTTTTATATAATATAGCATGGTACAATCGTTCGCAAAAGGTCAAAAAAAAAAAAAAACCATCCGTGCAGGTCAGTTTGTGTGAGATCATGAAAAATGGCATCCAGAGGGCAAATTCCCCGATATGCGGATGCTACGAAAATTAAGATCGTAGCACCAGCTGTACACTCTGGACGCAAGGACGACAACTCTGACAGGACAATAATGTTGGCGGCTGTCCCAAGGAGTATTGTATGGAGGTGGTCATTTATTTTTTCTTGTGGATTTTACTATGGGGTCTGGCACCTTGTTTTCTTTGTCTCGTGATATCTCAAGGCCGTGGGTTGAATTTTGTTGAAAAAGTTCAGCCAGGTCTGGGCTGGCCATACCAGGCCCATTCCGGCACAGTGGACAATGTTAGTCCCAATGGGGAATCCACTCATATAGACATTTGCCGTATGAGGTATCCGTTTGAAGCATTTGTGGGGGAGCATATTGACTGGACGTGTGTGTAGTGGAAATACCGCCGATCTGCGCATGCGCAGTAGAAACAGTGCATTGAAATGGCTGTCTTGGTGTCGAGATGGTTGAGTACTGGTCTGAATGGGTCGTGCGAGTTATTCTAGTCAAGCTCTCGTGGACTAGAGTCAGACTGGGAGTGATATGCGCAGGCGCACTCAGGGAGCAGTAGAGAAAGGGGAGATTCGCAAATGCAAAGGAGCACATTTAGGAAGAGATGGCCATGTTCGCTCTCACTACCTGGTGGGGTTACCTCAGTGTATGTGTGTGTGGTGGTGGAGGAGGAGGAGGGAAGGAGGAAGTGGAGGAGGAGGAGTCATATAGGTCATATGTAAACCATTGGCCTCAGGTTGTATCCAAACAGGAGTGGTGTCCTATTGAAGCTCTTATTGGGTAAAGTCAGAATGGTGGTGATATGCGTGTGCATGCGCAATGAAGAGTAGTAGAGAAAGGGGATTTGCAGAGATGCGGACTATGCCCAAGGCACTTCAAGGCTATATGCATAGAAATACTTGCAGAGAGAAGGGGAATCCCACGCAATGCCTTAACGTCTATGTTAACTCCTTAACGCCTATGTTAATGCCTTAACACTTTATCTTAACACCTTAGCATAATGCCATGATGCAGACAGATGAGAAAAAGACAGATCAACTCATTCACAAGTTTTATATAGTTTATGAAATGTTTTGTCATACCCAAGCTGGGGGAGCCGCGTTGGATATGTTTACGATTCAAGTACTCTTGTCCAATCAGAGGCCGCCATGTGGCACTGCATCTGTCATATTCATTCCATTAGATGTATTCTCTGCTGCTTTTGTCCAATCAGAAGTCACTATCTCAGAAAATTCAATCTTTGGCCATGTTTGCTCTGGTCCGCTTGTTCTAATCGTCGTCGGGCAGGCCAAGATACTGCAACGGCAAAATGTCCTGGAACAGCTGTTTGCGCATTTTGATCGCATTTCGCAGGGCCTCGGTGGGTGATAGTCCCATATCCTCTTCCAAGGGATGCTTGGTCTTCATGATGGACCTGTGCGTTTCAAACGGTAGCAGACTGTACTGTTCATAGATCGCCATGGCCGTCTTTCTGATGGCGCATTTTGATGTACGCCTGTTGTAAGTTATCCTGCTCAGCATCTTTAATCACCACAGCTTGAGTATTAATAGCTTCATGCACAATACGATCCCAGAAGGTAGGTTCTTTCTCACTTCTCTGGGATGTAGCCCGACTATCTGAGGTCAAGCTCTCCATATCAGTAGATAAGACTCTCAGCAGTCTCTGTTTTGGGATCAGTCAGTGGATTCTCAGAATCAACTGGCATATTCTGAGCATCTGCCTCAATGGACTTCTCGGTGTCTTCAATCCCATGTTTATTCTTCTGGTGCAGCATCATATGGTATTGTCTGGTGAACGTGCATTTGCACTCAGCGTATAACCCATGTTGACAGTTGCACATCGACTGTGCACGTTTTTGAGATATGTAAGTACCACACAAACACGTCTGTAACCAGACATTTAAGATATGATGCGACACTAGAAGAATATACATGGGATTGAAGACACCGAGGAGTCTATTGAGGCAGATGCTCAGAATATGCCAGCTGATTGAGAATCCAATGACTGATATCAAAACAGAGACTGCTGAGAGTCTATCTACTGATACTGAGAGCTTGACCTCAGATAGTCAGGATACATCCCAGGGAAGTGAGGAAGAACCTACCTTCTGGGATCGTATAGTGCATGAAGCTATTAATACTCACGCTGCGATGATCGAAGACGCCGGACAGGATAACTTACAACAGGCGTACATCAAAATGCGCCCCTGCATCAGAAAAACAGTCATGGTGATCCATGAACGGTATAGTCTGCTACCACTTGAAATGGAAGGCGACCCCATGCACAGGTCCATCATGCAGACCAAGCATCACTTGGAAGAGGATATGGTGCCATCACCCACCGAGGCCCTGCAAAATGCGCAAACAGCTGTCCGAGGACCTGTTGCTGTTAGTTTCGTGGCCTGCCCAACAACGATTATAACAAACAGATCATAGCGAACATGGCCTAAGATTGAACTTTCTGAAATGGCAACTTCTGATTGGACAAGAGCAGCAGAGAATACATCTAACAGACAAGAATGAATATGACAGATGCGGCGCAAAATGGCGGCCTCTGTTTGGACAAGAGTACTTGAATTGTAAACATATCCAACACAGCTCCAACAGCTTGGGTATGATGTAACATTGGGGAGAATAAACTATATGAAAACTTGAGAACGAGTTCATCTTTCTTTCTCTCATCTGTCTGCATCATGGCGTCAAGGCATTATGCTAGGGCGTTAAGATAAAGCGTTAAGGTGAAATGCAAAGGTTTGTCTAAATCACTTGATATTTGCAGTAAGATTGGAGAAATAATGTGTATATTAATTTCATTTCAGTTTTAAAACATTTGCTTAAGCCTAATAAAGTTAAAAACTAAAAAATATAACGCTGTACCAAAAACGAAATTTCGATCCGTACATGATTACCTCCCCCTGGGGGCGCTGCGATCCGTGACGTAGCAGTGGGACCAGACAGTCTGCACAACATGATGGCATTGCATTGTATGGAAATAGCTCACATAAATAGGCTACAGCCCCTGCAGTGTCGCTGATCCTATTGTTGTCTGCTGGCTCTTTGTTCACAGTAGGTTCGTGTTGGTAAGCCAGGGGCACCCCTGCACTAACCATTGCCGTGAATTCCTCTTCAGAAGAAGAGGAAGCACTGTAAGAAAATTCTTCCGCATCGCTGTCTACATTCATGTTAGCCATCATTTTTCAGTGTGGGTCAACTATGACGTCACAGCCTCTGGTGGAAAAGCTCCGAATCAAGGGAAGATAAGCGATGCACTGTTTTCAAGTCGCTGATCATACATTTTATTTCTCTTTAAACTAGAGGCCACGGCCACACTTGATCCCATCGGCCTACATGTAGTGTGAACTTGCCGTCCCTCACACATGAGCAATAAAAATCTCCGGTATAGACAGATGAAGGGCATTCAATCAGGGGAAACAGAAGTAGTTGGGAGAAAAACAGTCATGTTTATTTGTATGGAAAGTTGGCTAGAGACAACTAGATATAAAAGGGGCGGGCACCCACCAACCACCCGCTCTGATAAGAGAAGCATTAAAGTGGCTCTCAATTATGTGTAAGGAAATGTTCACATGTATTGTTGGTTAATGTTAAAGGCATAGTACGATAGGCCCAGGTGTTTTATACAGACAACGGACATATTTACCAAATACAAAAACATGGGTCTGTGCTTGATAAATTGAAACCTTTTGGGGTTGCAATTATCCCAATATTGCAGACAACACACAAATTTCAGCTTCTGCCAAGATATATTGGAGATATATATGCTCAGACAATATATGAGGGTCAGGCGAGGGCTAGTTTGGGAAGATGGACGGTGCGGCTCGGCGACCTGAGGATGGGGACATGCTCTCCTTGCGGGTAGTGGTAGGTGTGCCGACATGAAAGCAATAGAAAGCTCCCTGTACATGAAACAACCACACTGACAACTGCATCATCTGCATGTCATCAGTCTGAAAAACCACAAGGTGGAATTTAATTCAATTCAGGAAATTGATCATATGCACAGTGTGCACCCAAACTTTAGGAACTCAGTTGTAATTAATATAGTAAGTTACATGTGTGGACACAAATGGTTCCTGCAGAAGCTTTAGGGTAAATCATATGATGCGAGATACAATTATTTGATAGCAAAATTGAATGAAATGTTGTCCTTCATTTAAGATGACACGAAATTCAAAAACCAGGGGTTCGGTACTGCAGGAATTTCCCTGCCAGTTATTTCATATTATACTTCTGAAATAAAATATGGTTCATGCAAAAGCTTTAGGGTAAATCATATGATGTGGAATAGAATGATTTCATAGCAAAATTGAAGGAAATGTTGTCCTTCATTTAAGGCGACACGAAATTCAAAACTAACACGGGTTCGATGCTGCGGGGATTCCCCTGCTCATTCACCCCCATGGGTTAGTTTATAGGGATAGAGAGATCACGTGCCCTTTCTATACTACTCATCACACATGCGCAGTCGACCCATTCTACTGTAGGGTGCAAGCCTGGCCCATGGAATCTCAGGTAGCGAAAACCCCAGGTCTCTTGCCCCACCCTATCCCGCACCACGCTGTGCAGTGAGTAAAGCGGAGGACGACGAGGAGTAGGAGTCGTTGGACATGCCACGGATTATACTAGCAGACCTATCAAGTCTCACGCATTCGGCGTGAGACTCACGCATTGGGCTTCAATCTCACGCTCTCACGCAGACACCACTAAATCTCAAGCATTCGCCATTTCAATAAAAAAAATCTGTAAAACAAGAGTGTTTTGCTCAAACTTGTCAGTGTCCGACGCACACGGCGCACAAGAATGTCCTATGGGAATCACCGTCGTCAGTCTTGCGTCGTCATATGATGATACGTTCCCGCACTAAAACTATTTCATCAGCTTCCAGTCATATCGGGCACCCGCAGGCCTTATAAATACGCACAACGCAGTATCGGGAACCAGGCTGTCAAAATGTCTGACACGCGGTCAGGACTTGCATGACGCTATAAATTCCAATATTTTAACGATGGAGGTGAAATAATCTCAGCTGGGTGGTTAAATGTTTTTGATCACATATACATCATGTATAAGGCCTATGCAATATATTTGGTGACAAATATCATATAGGCTTTTCCAAAAATGCAAGCAATATTCTTACTTCCATCAGCAAAACAATCAGCAAAACAAACAAAACAACCAAAAAAATGAGTAAAAAACTAACTGATGATTTATGATTTTATTCCTCTAAAATTGGCCAGAACGCGTCTCCAGCCATCTAGAACCCCCTCGCCTTAAGTGCTGGGATAGTCGCTAAATCTCACTCTTTGGGAAATTTGGAAGTTGAGAGGTCTGTACTAGGGAGATGATGGAATTGTTGCAAACCTTGGTATTGGGTGCATGGATGTGATAGTGAGGTAGAGAGGTACTCCGGATTGTTGGAACTACCACACAATATGCTACCAAATTTGAAGTGTGCAGCTGCAATGGTTTGGTTTCTAAAGCATTAACATCATTCTGTGGATATTTTCCATTTGTTGCCATGGAAACTGCAAAAACACCAAGCACACAATAATGCTACCAAATTTGAAGTGTCTAGCTGCAATGGTTCTGTTTCTAAAGCATTAACCTCATTCTGTGGATATTTTCCATTATGTTGCCATGGAAACAGCAAAAACACCCAAATTTACCCAATTTCAATAGCCTTGTGCTTTAACACCCAACAATGCTGTATACCAAATTTGAAGTCTCCAGCTGCAACGGTTCGGCTTTTAGAGCATTCACGTCGTAATGTGGATATTTTTCATTATGTTGCCGTGGAAACAACAAAAACCACCAAAATGTCCCCAATTTCAATAGGCTTGTGCTTTACCACCCAACAATGCTGTATACCAAATTTGAAGTCTCTAGCTGCAACGGTTCACCTTTGAGAGCGGTCACGTCACCATGTGGATATTTTTCGTTATGTTGCTATGGAAACCACAAAAATCAACTAAATGTGCCCAATTTCAATAGGCTTGTGCTTTACCACCCAACAATGCACTATACCAAATTTGAAGACTCTAGCTGGAACGGTTCACCTTTTAGAGCGGTCACGTCGTTCAGCCAGCCAGCCAGCCAGAGTGATGACATGATCCCATCCGGCATATATGCCGATGGGATACAAATAAAACTTACCACCAGATTTCGTTCATTGATGGATGTATAATTTATTATCATCATAAAAAAGAAAGGGAAATGCTTTTTTCTTACTTTTATTACCTTTGCATTCACTTAACATGGGCATTAGGGCATTGCGTGGGATTCCCCTTCTCTCGCTGCAAGTATTGCTATGCATATAACCTTGAAGTGCATAGTTAGCACCTCCTCAACTCCCCTTTCTCAAATACTCCTCATTGCGCATGAGCACGCATCACCACCATTCTGGCTCTTCCTGATAAGAGCTTCAATAGGACACCACTCATGTTTGGATACAGCCCGAGGCTAATGGTTTACAAATGACCTTATATGACTCCTCCAATTTTCCCTTTCTCTTCTACTCCCAGAGTGTGCAGGCGCATGTCACTCCCAGTCTGATTCTAGTCCACGAGTGCTTGACTAGTATACCTCACACGACCCATTCGGACCAAGGCCATCGTCACTTGATTGGTTGTTTAGCATGACCTTGATTTTTTAAATACATATGCTAGATGTTATAATTATTTATCATTAATTATTAAATTGCAAACCAATTGTATACAAATATGAAGAAAATGAGTAAGTTTCACTCATGAAAATCCTCATCTATTTTAATTATTTGCCCTCAAAATATAGACGAGGGCTGGTCATGCTAAACAACCAATCAAGTGACGATGGCCTAATATTGAACCATCTCGACACCAAAACGGCCATTTCAATGCACTTTTTCTACTGCGCATGCGCAGATCGGCCGTATTTCCACTACACACCCATCCAGTCAGATGCTCCCCCACGAATGCTTCAAACTGATACCTCACATGACCCAATCAGAGAGTCCATGCAAGCAAGCAAGCATGAATGATTTTTTAATAAACACATGCCTGAAACTTTTATATCCAATTATTTTTAGGATGACACTTTCTCAGTAAAGCGCAAATACTAGTGCTGGATGGGTCAGTCCCATGCGAGACTCGAACCCGCGTCCTCAGAGTTTGGCACCAAATCGCCAGCAGTGAATGCAAGCGGCCTAGACCACTCGGCCACCTCAGCTTCCACTAAAGAGGAAGTTCGGAGATCGGAGTCTAGATTACGTACATTTACTACCCCTCTGATAGACATATAATGGCACAGCTCCTAAAGCCGATATTATATATATACTAATGCCATTTAGAAAGTAGATAACATGCCTGAAACTCTCGAGTTTACAAGCCATTATTTGAGAACTATGCCAACACAGATACTGGTAAGAATGATAGACAAGACTTGTATCTTTGGAAAAGTGGCACCCATCCTTTTATTCATACGGTAGGGCTGGACATATGAACATCAGATTAAACGAATCTCAATAGTCTTCTGAGATTTAGGAAGGACTTTGACAAATGGGATTTCAGCCTCAAGTCCATTATCCAACAAAATACAAGGGAGGGGTTGTATATATATGTTGTCCCTCCAACACCATGCCTTTCGTTGAAAACAAAAACTTGCCCTACTTGAATAGGGGCACATGATTTTAAACATATATATTTTTTTTTAATATCGCAGATGGCAAACATCATGGTTCCACAATATGAAGTGGAAGATAAAGAATATTCTACCAATAGATGTGAACAATTTATACAAGTACAACTAGCGAAGGTACACTTAATATTCACACAAGCCAGATGTCCTGAAGTTAACAGCCACCTATGTGTTGTGGCTAAATTTCCCGCAAGAATAGTGGTATACAACAGTAGTGTAACTAAACGCCAGATAAGCTTCATCTCACAAAAATTGAATCCAAAGTAGAAAACCGACAAGCTTCAATTACCACAAACTGGAATCTTATCACCATTGGTCGTCGACCACGGGATATTCAAAATATGACTGATAATTTGATGATGCAGCTTCTGGCAAATCACTGTGGTATAACGCATTTCATCATCTAACGAGTAAATACAAATTGATATGCATTTAATGGTTCTGGTTAATGGAATTGAAATGGAGATTTTCTCAGCGGTAGAGTAATAATTTTATAACTGTGCCTTCTGGGGGAAAGGACGGACATTTAGGAATGGTTAAAGCCATTCTGGCTAACTTTAATTAAACACAATTTACAGAGATGTACCTCAATCAATCGGGACTGTATTGTACACATTGACGAAAAGCTGTGGTTGAATAAATCAGAATACTCCCTCCTTCCAAAATGTGATGTATACATACATTAGCTGTACATCAGGTACCATGAATTGACAGCATGACTGATCAGACTGATGTTCCAGAACAGTGAACCCACTGTAATCATTAACACAGTACTCAGTGGCTCAGCTCAGTGGTCAATGAGCTACAACCATCAACAAAAGTCTGTCGGCTTACAATGACCTTCAGCAGACTTAACAGTGATAGCCTGCCAGCTTACAGTGGTCATCCACACACTACAACAGTGGTGTTCATGTTCAATGTGATCGTCCACAACATTGATCATCGACGAACTAAAACAATATTGTACTTGGCTTACTGCGATCATCAGCAAACTAAACATGGACGGTCTGCTGGCTAGTTGCAATCATCTAGCTAGAGGAATAGTCTGCCAGCCAACAGTGATCATCAACAACCTAAATACCAACTGTCTCATGGCTTAAACTTAACAGCGCTAGTCTGCCAGCTTACCGTGATCAACAATTAAATGAAATGCCAGATTACTGTGATCATCAAGTAGCTAAACATTGATAGTTGTGATTACTGTGGCTTCAACAAGACCCTAACATGGGCTTCATTATATGCCTATGCAAGCCTAACTATAACCCTGTTAATCTTACTGTATTGACTAGAATTTGATCTTGATGAAATAGGTCAAGGTCGGTCAACTTGAATAGACTCCTAATTAATCACCAGTTGCATATGACCTGTAGTTTAAATTTGAAGAGCCGAGCCATGAATCGAGATAATGCAATAACTAAATATGACCTTTATAAAATATGTCAAAGTCAATCAAATTGGGGAGGCTTCCAGTCAATCACCAGATGCATTAGTATAAATTTAGAGGGCCCCGATGAAATCCTTCTGAAGTTATCACCAATACTCAAATTGGATCTAGGTAAAATAGTCAAGGTAGTCATCTTCACCAGGCTTCATCGCCAGGTGCATACGCTATATGAATTTAGGAAGTCTTGATGGAATCTTTCAAGAGATACTGTGTTAACAAAGAATTGGACAGATAGATCAAACAGACAATTTGGCCAAACTTGGTAAAATCAATAGGCTTAGACTTCTTTGCCATCACAATCCACGACAAATCTGGAAAACACAACAATTTTCAATGATTTACTGTATTTTCAATTTATGACCTTAATCTCCAAATGGATAGAGTTCCGCTTTGACCAATGGGTAAGTTATACCCAAAGTTTGGTACCAATCCAGGACATAAAATTGGAGATGGCTGACAGACGGATGGACAGAAATCGTACTCGCAATATACGACCTCATCTGTCAACAGGCATACAACAAATGGACCAATGATAGTCTGTCTACTTACTGTGATCAGCGAACTGAACTGAAAAGCAGATCGGCAAGCTAATTATTGTTTTAAAACCAACTCAACATTGATTGTCCATTGGCTTATTGTGATCACCAACAAACTGAACTGTGACAGTCTGTCAGCTGAATGTGATGATCAACAAGCTACAGAGTGAAGGTGTTTGTTGATATACCATGGCCACCGGCGTATCAAGTTAGATGGAGACTGGGTGCTGTACTGGCTGGGCTGATCAGTTTCCTGGATAATAGGAACTGTGAACACCCTCATGTTATGGCGCATGTAGGCACCATCATGATATGACTGAAAAAATGTTGAAAACGACGTTAAATCATACTCACTCACTCACCCGTAGCCACCAACAAACTATTAACTGTGATCTGATAGAGCTTCTGTTTGCTAGTTGTGTATAAGGACAATAGTTTAACCCTATTAACAAGACAGACATTATACATTAAATTCAAGAACTGAAACCACTGTAACCAAGGAAACTAATTACTGCTCATCAGTTTCCCCCGTGACTATTGCAGAAATGTAGCTGGCAACTCGAGACCCATAAAAAGCTATTATGTAATATAAATAGAGATCTCTTAATTATTAAGTTTCCAAACTTTCCAGGGTCACAAAATCTCTACCAACTATGATAATGGGATTTATCAAATTACAAATGGGACAAGTTATTTCACATTGAGACAATCTCTTCGATAATCAAGGTTGGACACTTGGCACATCAATAAAGCTTTGTTAGGTAAATGCTTGCAACTCTTTCTACTACCATGTACACTTCATACATGTATATACACTTATCTACCATGCCTACTGGCCTACCAGGTCTACTGGCCTACCCTTCAGGGAGTTTAGGGTTCTTCTTTCATCATTGTGATCCAAGTCCAATGATATTCATCTTATCATTCTGACTTTCACACCCAGTTCCACTCAATGAATGTGTACAATTGCCAAATGGGCAAGGCTCAAACTGATCATTTCTCTCACCAATGAGGGAACTGGTCCAAACGAAAACTGTCATAGACAGGGTTCATCACTACATATACCCTTCTGTCACAATGCCTTACTTGGCAACAGAAATGTCTATCTACCGATACCTCCTAGGTTATCACTAAATATTGTATACACTTGTTTGCGAGGCATGGATACAACTCTCTGACCTACACATTTACTGAATAAGAAAGGCTGCATCAGGTGTTTTCTCATTGCCTTACTTTGAGAGTAAAATGACATCACCTCACATACAATAATAGACCTGTTCCTCTGAACTGAACCAGGTTTTATCCATTCTCCAATACAAGGATTACATTAACTTGCTAATGCATTTTGAAACTATGCATTAAATAACACTTGAGTGCGAAGATGTTAAATTGGTGGAAAAAGTATATAATTGCCACTATAATTTTTCTATGTGATGACCTCGAACGTTCAATTTGTATGAACTGCTCAAAAATAAAACAGAAAAGGAACCTGAAGACAGTGCCTGATGTGGCGTCAAAGAGAGCATGGTGATGCTAGCAATGTCACATTAGAACTCGTTGCAGCATTCAAAAACGATGCCCGACATCAAAAGCTAGGACATTTGGAGTGTCATCAAGCAATATCAGGACGTATCAGGAGATTGGCTTCAGCTGACTTTTCGATTTTGTTTTTGATTAGTTCACTAAAATCATATTTCAAAAGCAGACAGACAGAAAAATAATCGTTATTAGGCCTACTTACATGTACTTCTACTACCAAATGGACAGCTTTACCGCCAAGTGTTATTTGATTCATATTTCTAATATGAGTACAGCTCTTTGAAGGCATATCCAATGAAATGTACTGGTCGATACTGAAGACAGTACAACAAACCCCCCTATCCCCACTCTTTCCCCCTACCATCATGCCTTCTCAAATATTGTTTCATGCCTTGCCAGAAGGCTAAATGTTAACGAGTTTCTCGCATAGAGCAGCACCATTTTTGTAAGTAGCAAGCCAGCGGAACAGAAAAGAGCTTTGGATGCGCAGGATCCTGAAAATACCACTCCTGCAAATGGCGTGAGACTATTGTACAAGGCAGTGTGACATATTCCAAAAGTAACAAAATTCGACTTCTTTTCCCTTTCAACCTGCAAACCTTAACAATGAGGACAATACCCAACGATTATAGCCCTGGTTACACATGTGCAGTTTTTATGTACGGTCCCAAAGTTCATGGTCACACTACACTCGAATGATATCGGATCGACACATTTCACTTCGAAGGTCCAATCGAAGAAACTTTAGTCACATTTTGATCGACCAATACAGCAGGTTATGATCCATAAAGTGGAGAAAACGCTCCACTCCCTTCTTCATACCCAAGTCCACTTCTCCGTTCACACTTTGAATTAGCCTTGATGTATCGGCCCACTGGCTATGTTCAAAGAATTTATGAACAGACAAGAAATGTCATTGAGCTCAATTCAATTTGAATTTCGAAGTGTGCTATTAATTGGCTCTCCGATGTATCGGGACACACCATCATATTAGGAGGAATGACTTAACTACTGAGAGAATAGGTCGTCACATTATACAAAGTCATTGAGCAAAGTTCTGATTGGCTTATAAATCTCTGGCTTGTAGATGAAATTTACACCTCAGGTTTTAGGTGCTTCAGGTGGTGTGACAATTGAGGCTTCGAAGTGTGAACAGAGAAGGGTAGACTTGGGTATGTCTACACCCAATTTTCTAAACAACAATGATGCTACAATGATAGTGGAGATTTGATCTATCTCACATTCAATGAATGACTTCTGTCCCTGTTCTGACGTGAAAGAGAAGATCAAACGGGCCATACATGTAACAACTTCTTGATGAAGGCAGGATAGTTCTTTTATCAACATCATTATGACAAGTGTAACCAACAAGAAGTGAAACTTGTTCAGATGAAAGCTATTTGAGAAACAACTTGGAAGAGAACTACATCAGCGCCTAGTGTGACTAGGTATTAAACCCTGCTATCATATGCACGCTCAGGGTTTACTCAAATATTAGTCTACACTTTCACTAACGATACAGATTATCATATCCGGACTCGTTGGTTGCTTTGATCGCATAACAAAAACTGATTCATATACAAATTCAAACAAACACTACTACCAAGTAACATTATAAATAAACAGGATTTTATTCCTTAAACGAAAAGAAAACGACATGCTTCCTTTATAAACCATGCACACTGTACTCTCACACACACATACATAATTAATATCCAATCCTGACATACTCATAAAGACAATACTTATACTGCTCCGGATACCCTGGTATACTGTTATAGCAGGGTATAGACTTCAGGGTATAATTATACTTCTCCAGATAACGCTGGTACATTATATGCAATAATTTTCAGGCAAACACATTTAATTTATACAGTATTTAATTGTCAAAAATTCCTAAGAATTGAGCCACCATCAAAAAGGTGGTGGAGGTGGTGGGGGTGGGGGTGGGTTATTGTCCGGGGGTGGTGGGAGAGGGGGAGGGGATGTGGGTAAAGGGGGTGGATAGCCAAGGTCATGCCCATGATGTGGGGGAAGGGGTGGATAGTTTGGATCAGACAGGTAACCCCCACTACTACTACTGGTGTAACCTGGTATCTGGGCATGATCATGTTGTTGCATCGCTATCTGTGACTTCTGCAGCTCTATCAGCTGCTGGAGTTGCATTTGTAATGCATTTAAGTTCTCCTTTGATGGGGTACCAATGGGAAGTTGAGGTGAACTAGCATTACTGCCATTGGCTTCCAGGCCTTGCACCGCCAGATCAGTTTCAAAGAAGGGTTGGTATTCGCCAAGACCACCTTTAAAATCACCAGATTCCTGGCCCGGTGGCGTGAACATCTGTGTACCGAATAGGCCATCAGAACTTTCCTTTTTTGGTAATTTGTAAGGAGAATGTCTTGGTTGGTTGGTGGCTGGGCTAGGACCCCTTTTTCTTGCTTTAATGGGTGATGCCGTAATGCCCACAGAGGACAAATCAGAAACAAAGTTTCCTTGATTGAATGAACTGGATTGCCATGATGGTGGCTGAGTTGGGAACCCTGAGCTGGATGTCGTGGAATGGTGTGGGTGTAAATTTGGACTGTCCCTATACCCACTCTGACTCCTTTGCGAAGCATGAGTGTAACCGGAAGCAGCTTGCAGAGTCCCCGAGTGGGTCCTCTCCATTTTAGAATGTTCACTTTTGAAATCTGTAACAGGAGGCAATGAGACCGGTTGAACCCCTGTACTCGTACTGCCAGCAGCGCCAACGTTACCATAGTGAGAACTGGAACGATTCCTGTGGTCCGATGGCCTCTCCACCATTGCATCAGTTTGTGTCCGAAACGAAAGTGCTGGATCACCCAAGCTGTGATGCGGCTGAGATGGCCTCTGCTGTTGTTGGCGATGGGAATACTTTGAAGAGGGCTGGCTCCGGGAATCTGGTTTGTTACCATTGGTCCCGCTGTGGCCGAGCCTTTGTGAATGCCCTGAGATGTGCTGGCTGTCCGATTTAGAAGTCTTTGGACTGTATTTGTCCTTGGTCTCCGATTGTTTTTTATTTTGTTCCAGTGAACTGGTCAATGAGAGTTTCAGTTTGAGCGGAGGGTTTGTTTGTTTGTTGTCCTTACTTTGTTCTTTGGGAGGTTTTTCATGTGATCGGTGCGATGACGATGGCTCTTTGTGTTTGTGCCGATGGTGAGGCTGGGCCTGTGGTGTTACCAGATGGGACTGGGACCCTTGTGCCATAGTATTCTCCAGAGATGCCACCATATCTAGAATGTCCGAGTGGTGGCGTTCCTTCGGTGGTGGAGGAGGCACTTTTAACACAATCTTGGTAGAACCAGGGGAGGTGGTGTGTCTGTGAGAGCCTGAATCCGACTTACTCTGACTTCGTTTCTCAGATGCGGCTGATGACAGAGACTCAGTTTTCACAGGATGACTCATTCTCGGTGTCTCAGCTAGAGGCTCAACCTTCGACTCTCCCCCACTCAGACGCTCTCGCTCCTTGCGCGCCCTGTACTCCTTATAAGATGTGGCTGTTGGAGTTGTTTCAGTTTTGATTTTGCGGAGTGGATCTGTGGAAGGAGTTGTGGGTTGAGGACGCTGCACAGGTGTACTGGGTGTGGATGCTTGAGTTGTCCCAGACCCAGATGCCTTGGCCACTGCAGGATGTTGACCAGATCTACCATGTTGTTGTTGTTGGCTGGCACCTGGTAAATCCCCAGCTCCTCCAGCATTTTCTGTGCGGGCACGTTTATCTGGGGGTTGCGACTGCTGCTCCCTTTCTGCAGCTTCTCTGCTAGCGTTCTGGTGGAAAAAATGTAAAGGCATCAAAAACAATTTTTTAGCTGTAGGTTCACATAATTTGGTTGATTTCCTTTACAGGTCCTGAACCCCGCTACAATTTCTGTTTCGCCACTGCCAAATCTTCCCAGGTTTCTTTATTGACAATTATAATTTTGGATGTCAGGGGTTCACAGTCAATATACTCTCTGGCAAAGAACTGTGCCAGAAAAAAAATACCTTGATCTAGAAGGCACCGGAGTGGTACGAAAATGTCTAATGTCTAAAAATGTCTAAACATAAAAGATAAATTCTAACCTTCTGTTCCATAATTTGCCATGTGACCTGTTCATGTAACACCACTTGTACATTATATTTGATTGTCTGTTTTGACACATCGTCAAACCCCTCCATGCCTGCAGCATCTCTGCGTTTCACTCGGTGTCAAGCAGACATCAGTGATGAGTGGTAAAACAATCAGCTTCAACTTGGTGTTAATCCCCAATACATTCAAATACTGAACAGATTGAGGACATATAGATGGTCTGTCTTTGAAATGTTCCTGTTTCACAGGAGACGTCCTCAAAACCAGTTATTTCCACTGAACGCTTCACTACCAAGGATTTCTATAGACACTCCAGTGCATCTAATGATATTTCAACAGGACTACTTGATTGGTTATCTCCCCTGTATTCCATACAGTACACAGGTTATGGCCTGCATCGTCAGTTCAAAATTCTGTCTGGACTCATTCTCCGCATTCCAGGATATATCGGGTCTGAATAAAGACCTGCAGACCCGGAGATTGAATGACCTCGGCCGAATGAAAGGTGATCTGAACTGTGATAACCAATCAGGCTGTATCGGCAACAAAACTAATACTGGCTTGTACCCATCTACTGTATGGAATATAGGGGAGGTAACTAGTCCTCAGGACTACTTGATTGGTCAATTCAAATATTTCAAACAGAAATCCTGTACTTTCTGTATGAAGAAACCCAGAAGAAGAGCCAATCAATAATAGCTTCTGGAGGGATCCAATTACACTCACCTTCCAGGTCATAATCTTCTTCTTTAACCTGCTGGGACAACTGTCTAGTATGGTCAGGAAATCCTGGGTGAATTCTGAAACAGATCAACATATCTCATTCAGAAACATTTGGATTGCTTCAAGTGGATCGTAATCCTCGCTGATTGGTTGACTTAATGTACTGTTTCAATAAATGTCATGAAACAGCTGGAGATCAGCAGCATCAGCCATGTATTAGGCTGGTTACAGGTAGGACATCACAGCTGTCAGTGTGCTTAATTTCAAACATTAGCATACTGTCTGAAAACTGTTCCAGAGACAGTGAGTGAATCTATCGGGGAATTGAAAGCAACATCAGTCACTGCCTGTAAAATGATGAATCCTGGTCATAATCTGTTGGCCAACCTCAGTAACAGTGAATGATACTCAGAGTTGGGGGAAATAAGTTGTTAATGCATATCAATCATTTTCCAGGTTACTATTAGTCCAAGTAATATGAAAATCAGACCTGGAAAGTTAAGATCCCAAGGTGCAAAAATGGACTATATTTCACGGTTGTAATACCTAAGGGCAATCATAGCTCAGTGGGTAGAGCATCGGCGCGATAAGCCGGGGTGGTGGGTTCGAATCCCGCTGATGACCAATTTATTCTTTATCTCTCAAAAATCATTTCATATGTATATATGCTCAAATATATCACAGCAAGGAAGCAATCAGAGATTCCGCTTTAATCTGACACTGCCCCGCCATTGTTGTCCTGTTCTGTATTGGTCTGTGGAGGCCTACTTTGGATAATTATAAAAATTCTGTTTCAGTCACTTTTTTCGGCATGCCTCGCATAATACATACTCCAAGTATCGACCAACAAGTAATAATACAATGTTTTGATGCAAGGTGGTCACCGGGGCTTTCGCCAAGATCTAGCAAAATCATGATCGCAATATAAGACCTCTCATGATATGCCTATAAAAGAAGAGCTCAAGGGGCTTCAATATACACTAATACATCTAGAAATACACTGGTCAAAATTTCAAGATTGTTTGATGGCCTTGGCACCAATTGGTAGCTGGCAATCCAGAGAGAAGTCCAAGGTAAGTGCTTATGAGAATGTCACACTTATGACAAAATACATTCAATGATAAACTAAAAGAGGCTCAACTCTTTATCCCACACTGAAATCAACAATGATCAGATAACACAAGAAAATATTGATTTCCTTCAAATAGATTCCTTTGAGGTGGAAAATTGTTCATGAAGGAAGGAAAATGTGAAGCAAGTGATGAAGTAAACAAAATTAAAGTTCCTGAAAAGGATCCCTCTCCCAGTTGAAGAAGTAAATGCATGGTTTTCATTTTACAACAGTTGAACTTAATGTGACTGTTTCATACATGTATCAATCAGGGGAGACAACTCAACAGGACAAATGCTACATACATGAAGGGAAGACAATTCTGAAGAGTCCAACCTAAGAAACTAAATTCAGTTTTGGGGTGCTGTGACCTTGACCTTTGACCTATTGACCTCAAAATGAATAGGGTTCCTCTTTGACCAAGTAAGGTATATTCAAAGTTTATCTTGGAACTGAAGACATCGCAGAGACAACAAATGTTAATGGCTGGATAGACAGACAGAACTCACCATCACATTATACGAGGCATATAAAAAATGGTACACGAGATGCATCTTAACATGGTTTTACCTTCTAGATTTTCCAAGGTGACAAACTTGTCCACGTACCAGAACCAATCCTTGCCTTCAGATGACCTGGGAATCTGAATCATTTGAATAGAACATTGAACTGTGTCAGAGTACAACTCGCACAAAAATAACACTTTTACTAAATTTCTGTCAGGAACACATCATGTCAAAAGCTGTTTCAGAAAGGTGAAATATGGGTAAACTGTTGGACTTTATATCTGAAGCAAAACATACATCACATGTAACCATGAAGGCTAAGCTCAATTCGGGTTTTCCAAAGTTTTTATCTGCAGAGATCAAAGGCATAACATTCATGCTGTATAAAGCAACCGTTGGGTCAGCATTTTTTGCCCCACCCCTCCACCCAGGCCTGGTAGGGTTAAATATAATTTTCTCGGTTTCTCCCTATACAAGCCTAGGCAGAACTACTGCCCAGAACTGACATGTATACCTGGCAAGGCTACCAATCTGTGGTCAGTAGATTGTGAAACAGCTCTATTCACTCTATATAAGGGTATCCAGCTTGAAAACGAAACACTGAGGCTTTACACAGTATAATTTGTTAACCACCTACCTGCCAGTTGGACCATTTACAAGCCAGGTGAATACAAACACAGGCCACAATGGTAGGTTTGGTCTGCAGGCACAGCATTGTCAGGTGTAGGCTAAGAACAGGGCAAGAAAAAAGGTAATATTCATGTTAGATTCACGATGCCAATTATTGCTGCTGTGATAAAAAGAAGAGAGAAATGAGGTCAGAATGGAATAAAATATGGTGAACAGCAAGATAATCTTCTCTGCAACTTTCAGCACATCCAACCGCCTGAAAACAAACATTTGACAAGGATTTATTGACAAGAAGGAAGTGCAAATGTCCGAAGCATAAAAGGAAGGGGAGACAATTTGGAATATTTGAAAAGCACCTCGTTCTTCTCGAATAAATTTAAACTCCTGACACGCAGTGACGCTATTTGTCATTCTTTCAACCTACATTCTTCACCATTACATGTACATTATTTCCGCTCTGTAGTTTTTAAGTACAGTAATGAAGCATACAAAAGACACCTAATGTGTCTTAATGATTCATTGATATACATGAGTCAACTTCCAATTGATCATTGCTGTTGGACCTATTATATAAATCCCATTGGCCATAATCCATAGCTGAACTCAACATCTGATGACCAACAGGGCCTCAAGACTTGATTACCGCAGGTTCACTTCCTACATCCAACCATCGCCAGCCGGTGAAGCAGTGGTCAGCCGGTGGGGCTATTTTCGCCATACAGGCGAGGTGGTGTTAGCAATTTGGATTTCTTTCACATGTCTTGTGAGGTTATGGGCAATGTGAATGGATATTCATTCATGGGAAATAAAAGTCATCATTTTATTCATTCGGTTACGTAGCAGAATGCACTGTACGAACAAGGAGAACGATGCTGTTTTAGAGCGAAGTTTCGTTTTAAAAGTTGTTCGTATCGCTAATAACTGACACTGATCGGTACAGATTATCATGCGTAATTATTCCTTATTCAATGCTCTCTGTACGTCACCCAAACTTCAATGAATTTAATTCGCCTAAGTACTGATATTATTGGAAAAAGTCACACCAAATGCATATATCCAGGCTACGGTGAACAGCATCAAGAAAAGTGCATAGCATGCTCACCATAGCCTGGATAGACGCACACAGCATGACTTTTCAAATAATATTGATGCTTATGCCAATTAAATCCATGAAAATTTGGGTGACATACAAAGAGCATTGAATAGGGAATAATTACGCATGATAATATGTATCGATAAGTGTCAGTAATTAGCGATAACAGTTTGAAAACAAAAATTCGCTAGAAAACAGCATCGCTCCGCGTGTTTTAAGTACAAGGCGTTCTGATATGTAACCGAACGATTGAAATGATGACTTATTTCCCATGAATGAATATCCATTAATATTGCCCATAACCTCAGAAGAAATGTGAAAGAAGCCCAAATTTCTAACACTGTTTCACCAGCTGGCGACGGTCGGATGTAGAGCGCGAGGTTCAGTTTCTGACATAAGTACTGTACACATATTTAGGACTGAGTCCTCCAGCAGACAGCAAAATAGCAAAATTGGAGCAAAATAACTCCAATTTGATCAGCTCTCGAATGACACGAGGCTTACATTAGCACCGCACACATGCACAATTGTATTTTTTTTATGGTGCACATAAATTTTGATCGGCAGGTGCACAGCGTGTACATAACTGCATTTGTAAACAAAGTATCGAAAAATAGCTGACTATATGTTATGGCAGACTGCCAATCGTCCAAAGAAATTTGTAAAAAAATGTCTTCCATTCGAGGAGGGTAAAATATCACACTAGGGTAAATTTTCTCGATACAGAGCCTGCTATTCCAAGCTGTACATTGAATTAGCCCTGTGGGTATTTTTATCTCATGCGCCCCCCTTATTAGATGCTCCACACCATTTCTTAGTCCGCTTTCACCTCATGTTTGACATTTCCGAACCGTACCAAAAACTGAACACAAAGCAACATTCAAGCTTTTGTCTGCAGCCGGTTGGCAAATAAATGCACTAAAAACACTGACCCAGCTGAGGAAGTGGGAAGTGAGAGCCAGGCTGCAACTGAATCTGTAGAGGAGTCCAGACGATGTTGCAAAAACAAGCACGACTCCCGCAACAGCAACAGCATCAGACATACCTATTGCCTGGTACTAGGAGAGCCCAAACTCAACAGCTACAGGCAAATTGCTGTGCATGTACATGAGAAATTTAGGTACACACACTGTGCATGTAATTGTTTTAGGCTTGATCAGAAGTGTCATATCTCACGCCCCCACTCTCCGTTTCAAAGAAAGTGTTAAAGTAATGTCCTCCATCACAAAAATGTGTACATCCATAACCTTAGCTTTCATCTGGATGGTATCACACATCCCACAGCCCTACAAGATTATCAGAAAGCAGTTGTGCTGTACCCTTCTGGGATTCTTCCAATTTGGGGGGGGCAGTCAGTCAGTGGGGAACCGACACTCAGAAGTCAATTAACCAGGCAATTTACACATACTTGTCCATCAACCGAGAATACCCGATATCGGAGTATGTGGCTGAATTCGCTAGCTTTCTGGCCAGAGCCTGGTTTTCCAGCTCTCTTGTGAAGAAGTCAATCCAGTCAAGAGGATATTTCATGGCGTTCATGATCAATAACAATGTTCAACTGTGGAGTATGGGTATGACAGAGAGGAATATGACACTGTTTAACAGTAATGATCAATTGGAAGTAGACCATGTACATTGCAATGACGTCAACTGAATCACTTCAACAGAGCATAACTTAGTGAACCAAACCAACTTTTGTACCAGAATATGTGACTGGAGGCATTCATGCTAAACACAAAGTGAACCGCATTAACAAGACTAAAATATGGCAGTAAAATAACAAGTTTCCTTGAACAGCTTTTAACCTATTCAGCATATCTGGCCATTTAATGAATCAGTGTCTGAAAGGTGTTGGGATGGATTGGTACCAGTTACTGTAGCACATTTGGTGGTATATATTCTCAGCTGTCATAATTCTAAATCTTTTACTGCTATCTCCCTACATATGATATGTGGGGAACTGTCACATGAATTGTCTTCTACTCTTGGGTCAGATTACAAATATAGCCATCTCTTGAACTTTAGTTTGATCTGCATTGTTGAAGAATGTGTTGAGAAGAGTTCAAGACCCCAGGAAGAATGAAATATTAAAATATGACTGTATGCTCTTGTTTATGCTTCATTTTGTGCTTAGCATGAGAGATTACACAGGTCTGATATATATGATCTGGCAAATAGGATCTATATACGGTGTCTTATTATACATGAAGTTATGTAGGTAGAATGGCCAACAACCTGTTGGTCGCCAGAAAGTAGGAGGTCTGGGCTAGGTCCTTGCTGGCTGTTTACAGGGGCAGACACAGACGATGCAGGTTCATCAGCCAGCAACCACCCAGACGTAGCAGGCACGGCCGCACACAGTCACAAGGTGTGAAAAGGGAGAAAGAAAAAAGCGCTCGTTAGGGCCATTTTTTTTGTGCAGATTTCTCTTTAAACTATTTTGATCAAAACCAATTGAGACTCATCAAAGCCTTGTCAAACGACACAAACTATGCAGTGACAATCATGGCTGCCAAATTTGGACCAATGCCACAATAAATGCATCTCCCAAAACTGCCAGTACATGTACAAAGTCACAAATTGATGAGCATCGTATGCAATGTACAATACACTGACGAGTATCTAGCACTTATATAACTAGAATGCCCATGTAACAAATAAGCTGCTGCCAGTGCATATCCATTTCAGTGTGTTTGTGACACTACATAACCACTGGTTACTTGGAAGATGTTGGTGTCCATTGTTTCCAGTCTTGAACAACTTTGCTCCTGAAACAAGTCAAAATATGCTCAAGGACATTACTATCGCTTTCCACAGTACTTTCACTTTTACACACCTTCATATGTAGCAGTATTTTAATTGGTATAGATGTGTCCTCATCACTTGACAAGAACAGGAATCTGTTTCTCAGTTTCACAACCTCACCAACTGAAGCTGGCTGTGAACATATTTTCTCAGTCTCAGAATAAGTCAATCCACCAATCTGAAGAGATTTTACTTCCGAGACGCTAGTAAATCTGTGGATGTTGGAACGTCAGTTCATTGCCTCTGCAGGCCCAGTATTGAAGTTCTAGGATACATGTAATTACTTTCCACAAAAGTGAGAAAATGTTCACAGGCAGCTGAAGTAAGTATGGTTGAGAACCAGTGAGTGGACTTGCATCTATGGCTGGCTTCGATGTGGTCATATGTGATGAGTACCACATGTACAGTTCTGTGCCACAGATGGAAATACTTTAGCCTCATGGCCCTCCAATCCTACCACACAACAACTGTCACTCACAAGTCAGTGAGCATGGTGAGAGAGAAGTTTTATTCGAAATAAGGATTGTGTGAATACTACGATAATTCACTTACAGAAAGTGTAATTATATGTGGTTGACTAAACCAACCTTAGCATAACGTCACAGAAACATTTGCATCTCCTATGGCTAAAGTTGGCCAGGGCCATATCCAGAGCCATTTTGATACCTGTTAAGGGGTATGGGCGCCCAAACTTTACGGCCAATTTTAATGCTTTTTACATACAAATGCGCCCAAATACATACGAATGCGCCCCCAAAAAAACCAAGAAAGCCAAGGGTGTCCCCAAATAAACTCTGGATATGACCCTGTTGGCGATCTCATGATGTTGCTATTGCCGAAGGATGACCGTGTGACATTAGATTCAGATTAGCTTAGATGCAGATTAACCCTTTGCTACTTCTCCCGGTCAAAACCGACCTTGGCTGTGTATATCCATAATGGCCGTAACTGTAAAATTATCGAATTTGAACACCACGTAAAAATATTCCTTTTACTGTAAATGCTCGTCGAGTGACCACTCATTGAGGTCTCCCATTATACAACAAATATATTATTGGCAAAAGACGTTCAAATTGTATGGCAAATTATACAATAAACATCTATAAAGTTTTATATATTGGAGATTTTGTGATGAAAATAGGAAAATTTGGCTAAGAATTCAGTTATTTTGGTCATTTTCAACGCCACTGAAATCCCGCATTTGATTGTAAAGCACAGGGGCTCATTTCAAAGGTCATTTCCTGCACTTTTAGCCTATGATGTGTGCGTTCACATGTAGCCAAAAGTAATGGAGGATTTGATTGGATAATCATGACATGTTTTCCATGTGCCTGGCTAAAGCTGATTGGTCTAAAATTAGGTCAGAGTGAGAAACATTGGCAGCAAGTGGCCAACCTTGCTTTCGCTGTTCAATGTTTTTCCTGTCAGGGGCCAATTTTGCGATTTTCAAAGAAAGAGCGACATGGTTGTGAAATACGGTGGGTCATTTCCACCTAAGAGTTGCACCAACATCAAAATTTTATTCTCTGTTTTGCCACTTGAGTAAGATACTTTTTAAGAACTAAATGAATACAAAAATCTAGTTAGTACATTTGCATGAATTAGCTCAAAGGATGATGAAAAAAAAATTGTTTCAGGTCAGAAAATGGCAGAATTCCAAACTATCCTTATTTCTCAGTAATTTCTCCAATGAAGCTGTAACTGTTTCAATAATTTTGTATCAAAGTATTGGGTATATTTTCCCCTAACCAAAGAAATTTTCATTATATCTTGCATATATTTTGCTTTATTGAAAAAACAAAATGGCCGATTGTGAAATGTCCCGTCCGTCACCAAAAAATGCATTTTTTTTCTCTGCATGCAAAAAAAATGCATTTTTTTTTTGCTCCCACAAAATTTTTCTTGGCTATTATATAATTATAACATCATAACATCTCCTATAGCACTTCTAGACATTTAGTCAAATAATTATTTTTTCCTAAGTTAATTATTTTAAAATCTATACCGTCATTAAGTGTGTCCCGACTGTCACAAAGTGTGTCGTTTAATGTTATCCACAAACATCCAAATATTTTAATGATCAATTTTAATGAGGTTTGGACTTTTAAAAATATATATATTTATCTGGGTTTCTGTCAAGCAACAAGCATAATTTCCTTCTGAATAGACAGTCCATACATGTATATCAGCCTATTGTTTCAGCTGAACATCACTAGGAAATCTGACAGATTGTCATTACTCTATGCAAATAGCAAAGGGTTAAGTGTACATTAGGTCTATGGTTGTTTACACTTGCAGATACGTATCAACAACTGTATGATAGCGGAGACTGACTACATTAATATTGAAGGAATGCTCAGACCAACTTTAATTCTTTATTTATAATGTTATGTGGAAGAAGACAAACGGTATTGATTTGATGAGGATGAATAAAATTAATCTCAATATTCACAGGCATTTTTTGAAAAATACTGACCAGGGAGGGAGGCTTTTTTCAGCCTTTTGTTTGTTTTCTTTTAGGACAGACAAACTATATCCATTTTTTCTGACAAACCAATGCAGTAGTTTACTATAATTTGCATGAAACCAATCCTTTGAGTCACTGGAAGAGCCAGCCTCCATTCAACAGTACTATTTCCTTCAAATGAAACAAGACACCGACTCAAATGCCCCAAAAAATCATTTTGGCAAAACTGAGAAATGTGTAAAAAAAAACCCAAAAAATCATTTTTATTTTAGCTGTGGGCAATAAAAAGGGTTGATGCAGAGCTGAAAACAATTAATGCTGCGGTGCCTGTGAAGGGTTGATGCAGAGCTGAAAACAATTAATGCTGCGGTGCCTGTGAAGCTAGAAATATATTTTATTTGGCCGAAGTTGATTTGTTCAAGTGACGAGGCTTATCACACAGCTGACTCCAATAGGAATAAAGGACTGGCATTCTGACAGGACTGATTAGATAATTTGCCGATGACCTATCAATATTTATTAGCCTTGATATGTTGAGTAGAGTAATCCTTCAGCATTGTTAATGGCCCTGGCAGACATTGGCATAATTTCTACAATTTCATATTGCATAGCAAAAGTGTCTATACTTATCATACCAGTGTTGACATGAATTTCACCGTTACTGACAGGAAAGGAACTGGTCATTCTTGGAGGGTAATCATACATCTTAAAGTGTAAGTTCTGATATTTTGTTCTGTTCCTTGTATGTACTGGTATCCAGGAAACCAGCATGTGAGGGAGTATTAAAATCAGTAGAATGATCTTTGTGCATTTTAAAGTTGCACTTCACAAAAAGCATATCGTAACCGCTGTCCGTATCAGAATAATATTTTAATGTTAAAACAGTTTCCCATCTTGAGCTTCACATCTTGACCTTCACATACAGTTCCATTACAATCAGACTTACACTTTAAGATGAATACACTCACCTGGTCTCATCTGCAAGATGAAGTTTAAAATTGTTTCAAAGATGTGAGAGAAGGAAACTTACCTCTGACCAGGTCACACGTCTTCACCACATGAGTATGTGGGTGGTCCACTGTGATCTCAAACCCTGCAATTACAACAACAACATTTACCACACCGTGATCTCAAACCCTGTAATTACAACAACATTTCAACATTTACCAGATCAAGATCTCAAACCCTGCAATTACAACACTTCAGCACCCACCCAATCCCAGAAGCAAATCTTTGATGCAACATGGAACCAGACATCCACCATCCACCCTACATGTACAAAACGCTGAGTATAGCACACAAGACACAGACAGGATGTTTACATTGTTGTAACAAGAGCCCAAGGGGATTCAGTATATGCCCGTACATCTGGAATTATACCAGTCCTTGCATTTGGAGGTGAGTGATCGCTCTCCCACACCATCGCTCACCTAAATGCTATCCAAGATACACTGTTTTTTGCCCACCTAGATTCAGCAGAGTAAATATAGAAATAAGTAAGCGGTCTTTGCTAACGGCATTAGTGTGAGAAGTAACAGCTTTAATAAATTCCATTATATTAAATAAATTTTAAAAATTCCATAATGGGGCTCCAAGTAATTAGTTACACAAGGAGCAAACAAAACCAACCTCATTTCAATTTCAGCTGTATTGTAAACTTTGACGTCTTTTAAGTACCGTTTTCTAAATAATCTTATCAACACCCAAGCAACGAGTTGAACTGCAAAGGGTAATAACTCAGGAAGGACAACTCCTCCATCAACAGGAAGGGCACATGCTTATCTCCAGACTGTGCCGATAATATTCACCAAGTATTGTGTGAACTGTATAGGAGTTGCGTTGACAAGATTATATAGTTTAATCTGTGTACAGTATTTTGAAGTGTAAATGGCAGGAACTCAGGAAGGAAAAATCCTCCGTCAATGGGAAGAGCACATGCGCATCTCCAGACTGTCCCGATAACATCCACCAAGTATTGTGTGAACTTTATCGAAAGTGTAGGCGGAGTTGTGTTGACAAGATGATATAATTTAATCTACATTATTTTGAACTGTAAAGGGCAATAAATCAGGAAAGAAAAATCCTCCATCAACGGGAAGAGCAAATATGCATCTCCAGACTGTGCCGATAACATCCACCAAGTATCATGTGAACTGTAATAAAAGTGTAGCAGGAGTTGCGTTGACAAGATGATATAATTTAATCTACAGTATGTTGAACTGTGAAGGGCAATAACTCAGGAAAGAAAAATCCTCCATCAACGGGAAGAGCACATGCGCATCTCCAGACTGCCAAAAACATCCACCAAGTATTGTGTGAACTGTATCGAAAGTGTAGGAGGAGTTGCGTAGACAAGAAAAGGACAGACAGACGGACAGACTTCCATGGCTATCGCTACATCTTATGCCGGGGGGATAAAAATAGACAACTGTCCACCTTTTTGGCGGGTGTATAATACACCGTGCTGGATGCCACATTATCAAGTTCCTGTTGCTTCTCTGCAAAATGCATTGAAACAACAGGAACCCCTCACACCACCCTCGCCCGCTACACAGTCCTCCAGCAAGCAAGGGGAAAGGTTGTTAAAAATACCTACTAAATCCCCGTACAGGAGCAAACATTCTTAGCTTGTCTGTATTGAGGATAAGCACAATAAGAGCAAGTTGGTGCATACATCACAAATAGGCTAATGGTCAACAGTTCTGGATAAACATATGGGGCAGAAAACCTTCTGATGCTGGTGCAATTACGTCTACATTTAATGTGGACTTCTAATAATACTGTAACTGTGCCAATACAGATCAAAGTTCTTTGTTAGTTTCGCCTACAGGGAGAGCAATTTTGATTTATATACAAATAACAAATAATGCAAATGTGTTCAATGAGGCAGCTTACCCAGTGTTTGTAGGAGGATACCTTCATTGATGACCAGTTCCTGAGCTTGTTCTAGGTATGCCTGAAAATAGGTTAGATCATTTACATGCACAACAAATAGCTAAAATTGACTATAATATAGAGCTGTAAAAACCTATAATTCTTTGTTGGGTACCCTAGCTGCTTTGTTATCACTTTTCAGTTTTGTCTTTTTTCTTCTGCACATGTATAATTTTGATCTCCTGCCCGGAGACTGTTCCCTTTTGATGCCCCTCACAGCATTCATAAAAAAATACCGTTCTTCTGTCTGACAGTCATATACACATTTGTAATGCACGGTAGCTAGTGTATTGAAGTGATAATTGGGACATTATCGCAGTAAATTTATCTTTCCAATTTCTTTTAAAATTTGCCTTTCCAATCTATTTTTGTTTAAAAAGCGCCAAATTGACAATTGACAAGTCTGCATACTGAATTATCAGATAAAGAATAATCAAGGCCCACAGGTAAACACAACCAGGTTCAAACCTGCCGTATTGGCTATTTTGCACTTTTAGGCTGGTTAAAAAAAAATTCCTGTTTAGCATCACCGCCCGCCCCCGAAATTTCGTCCGCCCCAAAAGTTTTTGCCTAAAAGTCCGTTTTCGACTCAAATGTCCGTTTCCGAGGCCCAAGTCCGCATTTTGTAGATAACCGAGCATGCTGAGTTGTGAAGCGTGGGCGCTTCAAAGTTGCGAAAATGATCATTCATAAAGAATTTCCACATCTATTATCGTACTTGTGGACAACCAACGTTTTGAAAATCTACAATTATGAAGGCAAACAGCAGAGCAGGACGATGGATGCCACCTACTTTATTCAGAGCAGAAATTCAACTATTCAGGCAAGGTTTATTGATGATTTTATTCACACAAGCCACTAAAAAAAAAAAAAAAAAAAAAAAAATCTGCCCTCCCTACCCAGATTTATATAAACAAGCTGAGTAGCTAGCAGGTCCTCCGCCAAGTAGCCTGTTTGAGAGCATACAGCATATACGCTTCCAATATCTCCTTAAATATAACTTGGAAAGTTGATATGTGTATGTGGAAAGAGGCGTTCATCTGGAATTGTTGAGACAATTTGAGGAGGTTTGGGAAGCAGTAATGGGTAGTGTAACACTGGAATGTAAGTCTGTAGTTGTATATGGATTTGTGGATGGTGAGGTTTATAAATCGATGAGTGGAATAGATCATCACAACACAGATGGGTACAATATGGGTGAGTGAAATCCAAGATGGTCAATGGCAGCCATCTTGGATTATGTACCTCAGTGAAAACCAATACCAATGGCCGTCCAACTGATGTGAAAAACCTTCCCTAGTTTGAAGTCGATTGGTTGATTTGTTTCTGAGATATCGTGTTAACAAGATGTGGAACGGAGTGAATCCAATATGGTCCATGGCAGCCATCTTGGATTACGTATCTCAGTGAAAAGCAAAACCAATGGCCGTTTAACTGATGCGAAGCCCATTCTCAAGTTTGAAGTGGATTGGTCAAACTGTTGTCGAGATATCGCGTTCACAAGATGTGGGATGGACAGAATCCAATATGGTCAATGGCAGCCATCTTGAATTACGTACCTCAGTGAAAATAAATACCAATGGCCGTCTAACTGATGTGAAGAACCTTCCCAAGTTTGAAGTCGATTAGTTGAATTGTTCTCGAGATATCGTGTTCACAAGATCTAGGACGGATGGAATCCAATATGGTCAATGGCAGCCATCTTGGACTACGTACCTCAGTGAAAATCAATACCAATGGCCGTCTGACTGATGTGAAGAACATTCCCAAGCTTGAAGTTGATTGGTGGAAATGTTCTTGAGATATCGCGTTCACAAGATGTGGGACGAACAGAATCCAATATGGTCGATGGCGGCCATCTTGGATTCCGTACTTCAGTGAAAATCAATACCAATGGCCGTCTAACTGATGTGAAGCACCTTCTCAAGTTTGAAGTCAATCGGTCAAATTGTTCTTGAGATATCGCGTTCACAAGATGTGGGACGGACAGAAACCAATATGGTCGATGGCGGCCATCTTGGATTACGTACCTCAGTGAAAATCAATACCAATGGCCGTCTAACTGATGTGAAGCACCTTCTCAAGTTTGAAGTCGATTGGTCGAATTGTTCTCAAGATATCGCGTTCACAAGATGTGGGACGGACGGACGGACGGACGTAAGGACGGACGGCTAGCATTTCCAAGTCCTCCCACCACTTCGTGGCGGAGGACAAAAAATGATGCTAAACAGGAAAAAAAAATTAACCAGCCTTAGGTGCATTTACAGTTGACATTTTTTCTTGTTGCAAAATGATTACACTTTTAACCAAAATCATATTTAGGCCGGATATTTCAGAATTATTTGTTGTTCAAAACAGCTAAAATTGGTTTTGGTTAAAGGTGTCCTTTTTTTGTAACAAAAGAAAAAGTGTATAAAAATACGAAAATAAGTCAATGTAACAACTTTGGTGCATCATAAATCCATTTTCGAGCATCCGCAGCCCTTCATTATTTTGTGTCCTATAATTCAGCATGTAGGCTGTACAAAATGGTCCATTTCATATCCTTTTGATAAAAGTGAAAGTTTGGCCCTACAAACTGAACAGCTTGAGGACGATTCCCTATGTAAAGTGAACACTACCTTTCCTCCCTTAGATGCTCACAAATATGGGATCTGATGCAAGAAAACCAGACATCAGCACTTTTAAGTACTTCGATTCATTTTTAATGATTTCTTGATTTAAGGGCAATACATGGGACCTCGACCATGACCTAAATTGTGGTGCATGACATGGTCGCTCTTATTTATCTACTGATGGAAAAATTTGAGATATTTGATGATTTCCAGAAAAGGTCACAGTGCAGGCCAGAATATTTCAGTCACGGTCGGAACCACATATTGCATCCATGGTACATGTAACCCATCACAACCTTTCCTTCTTAGTAGCATACAGTCCAGTTAATCAATGGGAATGAAGTTCTGTGAATTGAAACCTACACAGAACCAGAAGTATCAGTTCAGTGAAATATTCTGCCTTGACTGACCTGGACCTCAATTTTGGTACCTGACACATCGTCTACTCCTATTTCTCTACTGGCACAAGCCAGTGAGTGAGTTGCTTTCAATATTATTTCAGTCATATCGTGAAGAACCAACTAGGCAACCCCTAGCCAAGTTGCAGTCCTGTTGGTTCAACTCTTTGCCCCATGATAACGCCATATAACACCTATTAGTTAACCATAGACCCTTTACAATGTTCACCTGTAAACCGCTACAAAACAAAAATCTGTGGAGCCACATGTATAACTATATATTTTTACCTTCACATGGAACAGGATAAGTGATTTAGCATATTTAACACTGCTTGACATAATTGTTACTGAGTTAAACTAATGAATTTATTCATTTGTTTGATGCATAAAATGGTGTCCTTTTCACAAGACAGACAGGACGCTCACACTGGTGCGATACAGTGCAATGACAGTGATCGACACCACATCATGAAGTTCCTGTTGCTTCTCGGCAAAATGCCTTGAAGCAACAGAAACCACCTGCTCTTGTCACAAAAAGTTGTGATTTTTAATGATTTCCCTATTTTGGGGTCACAGTGACCTTTGATCTTAACCTCAATTTTGAATAAAACACAATTTTCCTCCTAATGAATCCACTCAAACAATTAGTAGTTTCAAAAAATTCCTGATTTTTAGTTGTGACCTTTGACCTTATTTGGATATGTGACACATTGTCTCTACCTAGTGTATCAACTCACAAAAAAGTGGCAATTGTAGATAGAAAACTGTCACAGATATATAACAGACATCAACGATTCGATGATTTGCTGTTTTAGGGCAGTGACCCTCGACCTTCGATCTCCATTTTAGTACATGTATGCGACAAATTGTCTCCACCTAGGATATCCCATCTTCGCACATCCAAGTCAAACACTACACTTGTTGCCTTGGCTGAACATAAATATTATCTGATCAAAATATGGATTTGGTGATGTCATAGCTCTATAAATATTTCATGGTCCATATGAGGGAATGGAAAATGTATGAGCTCTTTAAAATTCAAAAGAAATTAACATCAATACAACCACCACTTGCCATATTTGAAAATAACACGAGCAGACATCTAAGAAAATACTCGCTGTACGGTGTTGGCAAGCTCCCGTCTTGACTGGCATCACGTGCATTACCCTGTTTGAACAATTTACTCTATTCATTAGGTCAAGGTGAATGAGGGAACGTTAGTGCAGTAAATAATGGACACCGTAAGACGACAATACCCTTCAGCCAAAATTGTACAAGGGGTCAAAATCAATAGGATTCTTTTTTTGCCATCACAATCCACATCCCTGAGAGGTACTTATCACATAAACATAACAATGTACAATGCTTTCATGATTTTTCAACTGCAGTGACCTTGACCTTTGAACCTGAAAATGAATAGGGTTCCCCTCTGATCCATGGGTAAGGTATACCAAAGTTTGGTACCAATCCATGACCTGAAACTGGAGAGATCTCACGGACAAGCAAAAGTTAACAGACAAACGGAAATCGTATTATATGCCTCTCATCTAACGACAGGCGTATAATGACTGTACAAAAAAACCTGCCACAGATATAGACCAAACATGAAGGTACGGACAGACAGAAGTCATCATCAGATAATATATCCGCCTTTTGGATGGGCATATAAAAACATGACAAACCACCCAAACAGCTGTTTATTGAATGATTATCATACTATCGGAGATTGAAATAAGCACTCATAAAATTGTCTGCAAACCAGTGAAATTGTCTGAAATAAGTCTTTAGATTTCCATCCCTATCCTGCAACATAAATTTAAATAATTCAAGTCTGAAAAGGCTAGAACTGCAACCGTTCTTTTGAAGATTAAATGTTACAAAACTGGTAGACATATAGCCATGGCAACCAACTCTCCTCATGTGTATTGGTCATGAGAACAACCAGGAGAAATCTGCAGACAATCAATTCCATACCTCACTCTTTGTGTCCAACGGAGGGCCTTCTCTGTTAAGACATTTGTGTGCCACGGTGATGACATGTTCCAGTTTTCTCGGCTGCTCTTCTACTTTAGCCGCTAGGAACAAAGATGCTGATGCTATGCCCTGCAAAGAGGAGCATCTCGTTAACATTTCCCTGTCACCATGAAAATCAGGAATCTAATCAAATATAACCTGGATCATGCCAATAACATACTAAACACTGACAAATATTATCGTTACGAGTTCAAAACCAGTCGAGTTCACCCAAATCCCCATTGTGTCACTATATTGAATATCCAACAATATCCAAAAAATTGTGCTTCAGGTATGAGGTAACTCTTATCTACCCAAATAATTGGTCAATTATAGACTGGCTATCTTTTTTTGTTTTTTTCTTTGCGAACATGGAGTGAATATGATTTAACGTCGCTTTCAACACTATTTCAGTCATATCTCGACGTTGGTTCCTATTCCTTTTCACACCCAAAAACCACACAGGTAGGGTCCTATTCCTTTTAGGAGTGAGTGAATATGATTTAACGTCGCTTTCAACTATATTTCAGTCATATCACAACGTTGGGTCCTATTCCTTTTCATACCCGGGAACCACACGGGTGGGGTCCTATTCCTTTTCACACCCGGCAACCCCACGGGTACCTCAGTTAATCGTCTCTTACGACAAGCTCTCTGAGGAGCTGAGGCCTATTCTTACCATGACCTGCGATGTGCACAATGACATCGCAGGTCAATCCCCGGAAGCCACACGGGGCCCTATTCCTTTTAACACCCGAGACCCCATGGGTGCCTCAGTTAAGTCTCTTCTTACGACAAGCTCTCTGAGGAGCTGCGACCTATTCTTACCATGACCTGGAGTGTGTACAATGACACCCCAGGTCAATCCCTGGGAGACTCATGGGGCTTGCGAACATGGAATTTCTGATGGCCTACATACATGTAGCTGTTTAGCTCCTTCACATTCTCAACAATTATGACAACAGTTTCACAGCAGTTACTGTTTGAATACATAGCACAGATAATACAAGTAAATCCACATATACACAGGTACTATAGTTTCCTTTTGAAACAGCTCAGTATTAATTATTTGCCGAGAGAGGGAGACCTCCCTCCTCTCCCCAGTCTCCTTCAGAGTGCAGCACAATTCCGGCGCAAATTTTAATCTCCAAAGTGGTACGTAATATCGGGCAATATATGGATGAGTATGACCTATTTCTGAAGGTCCGATATCAAATGTTAGGGAGTAGACATAGTGAAGGGTGTTTATGGTGATGATCATATAACCAAGTTCTCCTCATACAGATGACCTAAATTTTACTGGTCGTGATATTACAGCACACCGCAGTACATTTTAGGGTAGAGTATACTTACATTTCGATGGAATCGGGTAAATGAGTGGTACATGTAGAAGCGGTGCATGTAGACAATGGCTGTGTTGATGCATAGCTGGTTACTGGTTCATAAGTCAAGGATCAATAAACAACAATACACAAAACAACTGATGACCTCAATACCTACTCAACCCCTACATCCCACTAACATAGAAAATGAATCCCAAACATACAGGTCGAGAGACTTTACATTTATCAATAATCAATAAGGCTGTTATACAGATAAACCGACCCCATTCATACCTGCATCCATTCAACATCTATATCTCAATGCTCAAACTTACTACACATACTAAGACAGGACTGGATACAACCAGTCTTCCAATAATTCAATCACAGAATTACCACCATAAAATTAGGTGGAGATCAAATTGATTAGAACAAAATCATGCAGATAATCGATACTTTTTCCCTAGATTTAATTATCTTGGAGCATGATCCAATTTATTATCATGAAATTGAGGGTCATTAATTTAAATACAGCGACTGAATTACCAGGATTTACCAAAAGTACTATATATAACTTATGATGTAGTTTTAGCTTTTTTCAGTAATTTAAGCACTGTTAAATTCTAGGGAGTTCCAGCCTTGCTTTCTTCAAATATTTCAAAGAAATGCTATAATTCTTTTTCAGGGGAATACTGCTAGTGGCTAAAATGGAGGTCCTACCCACCGACAACTTAATTTTCCTGTTGAAAGCATCTCTTGTCAAGAAGCTCCATTTATTTGGACATGGCCTTCTTACATGTACATGGAAATTATCAATCTGATCAAAAACAGATCTATAAATGGGGAATAAATATGTAACATTCCATATCTCAAGACTGTTTGCTGATCTTCTGGTATGAAAATATATCTGCCAACAGGTACATCATAACTGATTATCTGTTATCGCAGGCATAACATTAAGGTGTTTGTGGGCTATAGACAAATGCTTATGAAAATTGAATGCAGCCAGACCAATGCTGGAAACTAAGATTGGCCATGGTTGGTTTATATGCCCTATTTACAGGTTACCAGGGCATGAATTTACCATAAAACTTTGCTAGATCATTGGGCTGGTATATTTCATTACACTGAGCTGAAATTCTTGAATTACAACCAGCCAGTTGGGCTGGTTAGCTAGCTTCAGCACTAAATTCAACCAGACAAGTTCTAAATTCACCAGCCACAGGCTGCCGGGCTTGTGGGAATTTCGAGCCCTGGTTACCCGAATGTTCAAGCTGATAACCCTACAGGTTGTCAGGTCATTGCATCCAAAATTGTCACATTGGTGGGGGACCTGGAGATAGGTTGTTTGTTTTCTGTAGGAGGCAACTCAGGCAAGCTACTAGGCAACTTGTGAATGACAGGTTACCACTTATGTCCAGCCTTATTCAAAAAAAATTGTTTGTTCGTTGTTTTAATTTCAATCTGAATACTGTGTGGCTACAACCAGTGTGATCTGTACACAGAATTATGCGTATAGCGATCAGCACCAGTTTCGAGCAGGAGAATAGGAAAACAATATGTATTTTTCTGCAAAGTTCAAAACAATGCTTTCAGATTTTACTTTTTTTTCTGTTGCCGTCTCACAGAATTTGAAATCCTGCTTGTTGAGTGGATAACAGCATCATGATATTCATCATATGATGGTCTGAATGTCACAAATTATTTTTTTAAATTTGATAATTCCCCAAAAACCTAAACAGCCTTCAATCAGGTGATCACCATTTGCAGGATCTCAAGGTACAGATCAGCAACTTCCTGACAACGTAATTAATTTAATTTTGTGTGCATTCATTTCAAAGTTTTATGTCTAAATATCACAACTTCAAGCTGAATAGGTAATTGATATATTCACAAGAAGATCTTGAAATCGCATATAACAACTTTAAAACAGGAAGTTCCTACTCTGTATTTCTGTTTAATTGGTACAATAACGGGAAATAAACTGAACACATCACTGTTTTTAAATCCTGATATTTATAATGGGTATAGATTATATCAGGATGAACTCAAATCTCAATGCAGTTACAGGAATCCACTTTAGCCTGTATCAGCATGTTCCATCTGGCACCAGAACCTGAAGAATACTCTCACTCACCTAATTTAACTCCTCCCGGCTTCAGTTATATAACTGTATGAATTGCTTTAGATGGACATCACTAATCAGTTATCTCTTATATTTTACAAACAAGAGACTGTTTATGATAGGGTGAAATTGCATGCAATTTGCTATATTTTCAACCCTGCAATTTCTTTCGATCAGCATTGTCATGGTTACTCCAAGTAGCATTATCATTCATACCAAAATTTTGGTTTAAATACTGCCACACATTAATACAGTACTACCAGTAGCCAAATAATGTCAATTTTGGAACATTCCGATGATTTGTATGAGAAATTATTTTCATGGTTATGTTAACATGTCTGAGTGTGAGGTTCGATGAGTTAGCCATTGCTGATACTGAAAAAAGGGATTCATAACAACGCACAGTTACCTACTCCTACATGAAGTACAATCCTGTTGATCAATTAAAGATCATATCAATAATAATTTTCATATTTCACTCAGTATCCAAGATATCTTTGTCATTTGTTTCTAGGTTCTGAATCCACTGTTGAATTTTCTCATTTAAAAGTGTGAGTCTAGCATGTGGTAGTTGCAATTTTCAGAGGAAGCAACACTTTTGTGTGTCCCAGTCAATCTATTGAGATTTTTTGTCCGATTATTTTTAGAAATAAAACTTGTTGGGTTCAAAAACTTGTGTCACTGGTGAAAAGCGAATATTATAGTATTCATTCAAAATATTATCAAACAATACCCAATAGAACTTATCTGTATGAAACATTTTCTACTTGGGTGGTCAATATCTGGGCTAAATTTTGACATTGGCAAGGCTGAAGGGAAACTGTGCAAAGGGGCAAGGGATTGTCATTTCCGAGCTTAAAGCAATGACGTTGCTGATGTGGCTAGTATTGAATTTGATACATTACCATTGTAACACTGCATTGTGACATCAAGGCATTGCTTTTGAATTGCAACCCTGTGTGAAACTATTCTAATTCCCTTGAAACCTCCAGGTACTGGACTGGTCCAAATGAACAATGGCCAACTTCAAAACTCAGCCCAGAGATCGACTAACCCAAACAGAAAATGTTTCTACTGGATATTCTAAGACATTATTTCGAAAAAATACTATAATTTTTGCTTTGCACCAGTGACATAAGGCTGGTTAAAACTAATTTCCTGTTTAGTATCATTTTTTGAAAAAAATCTGGGTAGGGAGGGCAGGTTTTTTAAAAATATTTTTTATGAAAGTCTCAAAACCTTGCCTCATTACGGTTGCATTTTTGTTATTCTATCAAGGGATGATTTCCTGTCTACACTATGTGCGTGGGTACTAACAGCCAGCAATCATATATTTTGAAAATGGGAACCCAGGTACTCTTCTAACATAATCGGGCCAATTCCCATGGCATCCAGCTATCTCCATCATGGTATTTTTAGTGCGACAATCTGGCTTTGGAAAATGACACTTGCATTAAATGATATAGTTTACAACCACACTCCATGTAAATTTTGTTCAAATTCTTATTATTAAATTTGTTAATTAGGGTAGGTTGTGATACAAGAAATGAGGCTGAGCAATACATGTCGATAATGCTTTCGTAGAGCTGAGCCGAAAGGCCTACGCCTCGAGGGATGATGGTAAATTTTGGGTGGCCCTGAAAAAGACCTTTGCAAGAGCGAAATACGCTTTTAGCAGGATTGAGACCGTTCGGTATTATCACTCGGTGATAGATGGTTTTGAATTTCGGAAATATTTGAACAAATATATATCAATTTGTGTATTTTGAATTCTGGTTTATAACTTCGCAAGTTTTAAATGCACATCCAAAGCCTGTTTTATCAAACTATCTGCTTTGGCTGTCGTGGACACTGACGGGGAATTCTGGAAATAAATTAGAACACAGCCATACAGAATAGAAAAGAATATCTCTTTAATTTATGCTTATAATCCAAAGGGTTGACGTTTTCAGAGAAACAATAAATCGGATAGCAGCTGCCGACCCGTAAGCGAACAGGACCAGTAAGCGAACAGGTGCAAACAAATGAGGCAAAATACTAAATCCTGGGAAATTAACAATATCCAAAAGTTATAATTGTTCAACTACTTGATTAGTTGGTTATTTCTACTTACGAAACTGGCTCGTTTGTCGCCCGATTCTGTTAGAAAAGGCAGACGAGGCCACATGTCGCTTGGGAGTTCAACAAATGAATATTTCAAGATTTGCATCCTTTGTACAAACTGACAAAAACTCAGATCAAGATAGTAACTGGAGAAATTGATGGTGAATACAATATCTGGGAAAAATAACTTTTCTTTCTTCATCTTTGACGTCGGCAATAGTTTTGATGCTGGTGAGAATGCTACTGTGGATTTGCAAGGGACAAGTAATGATTTTAGTTATTCCCCTTGTTTTCCCTCATAATGTGGAATGGCAGTACTTCATGCTAAACCAACTGCTTCCTTCAACATAGTTTTTGACAGTAGATGTTTCTCACTCAGCGGAAGTCTGTTTTACTGTGGATAGGTGTTACATTTGCTCAACAATCTATTCTCCACATAACAATGACCAATATCCAACAATAATGTATCTCTAAATGGTCGAAAAATTGCTGACAAGCAAGCTTAAGTGTTCGCTTACTGGTCCAGTATCACAAATATTTTCAGAGATCAAACCACTCTCTTTGAAATCGTTCCTCACTAAGTAAATTGCTGCTGGGGAATATATTCATACCTGAAAATAATTATCAAAGTTCGGTCCTTTGTTTCCTGCCACTAGTTTTTATTTTAATATTCAAATCGCATTTCTGGAAATTAAAATCGATCAAAAGTGTTCGCTTACTGGTTCACCAAGTCTTCATCGATGATCTGACAATCTCGACTTCGAACTCTAAACTATATGGGGAATGGTGTGAACTAGTTTATTGAACAGAAAAATCATTTGGCTTGTATCTGGATCTAGTTTCATTAAATTTTAGTGTACAATTATTGAGAATTCTACTTCCAAGTCGCTTGACTTTGGTCTCGGAGTCAACTCCAAAAATGAGAGAAAAAAAATAAAAATAAAATTTGGGGTGGGCGAGAATTTCGGGTGGGCGGTGATGCTAAGCAGGAATTTTTTTTAAACCAGCCTGTTAAAGCTTTAGAACACAACAATTTTTATTTCTCCAAAAAAAATCAGACAAAAACCTTCTGAATAGATTGTCTGGAACACACAATAGACATATGTTCCCTTCACTTTGGGATATTCAAATAAAAAAGGATACAAAGAAGAATTATTAACTGTTCATACTTATGAATAATGTTTGATTAAAAACAATTCTCCCATGAAGATGAAAATGGAATATTGTCAGAGGAAAGCAGAATGATATGCATTTTATCCAGACTCAGGAAAGCAGAGTGATAACTTGCAACATAGCAGTAAAATATAAACTGTGATTTCTTTATTTCATCAATTTCTTTTTTGTTTTAATCTCCATTCAAGATGAAAGATTGTTCAACTTGAGAAGTTGTGAATAACCAAGTCAAGCTGAGCAGCAATGGGACCGGCTCAGCCTATCATGGCCAAACAATGAGTCACATGGTGGCGCGGAGGGGTCAACCAGTGCGTGTATCATTGTGTAAGATGGCGGCCGGCGGGATCAGCACGAAAAGTCTCCCGATAATTTCGCATCGAAACAGATAAAACAGAGCAGGTAAGAGCTTCAATTTTCATGTAGATTAAGAATGAAAGATTCATTTTTCAAGAAGGAAAGGTGGAATTTGATCGATTCCGTTAATATATCGTGATACAATAAGAAAACTTCACCGTGCACAGAAGATGAAATTTCTACGTCGCAGAACACGCTCGCCGAGGTCACCGGTTTTCGGAGCATTATTTATAAGTTTAGGATACACTTGCAGCCTTTGTCCCATGTCCTGAATAAAGTTAGCAGCCTGTTGTCTATATGACAGTTCTTTGTCTTGGTCTATACCGCTTTTTCGGCTGGGGGTGTTCGCAATTTGTGACTTGGTGAAAGTCCATCGTTCCCCCGCCATTACCGAGTAAAGAGACACACAGACAGAAAACGCTTTGCGCATGCGCTCTTCGCGTAATGGTGTGCAGGTGATCGAAAACATTGGCTTGTGATTCGTTAAAATTCGGAAATTTAATGTTTTAAATTCCGTTCATCGACATTCGTACTTTAACAATAAAAAATATTAAGATTTTTTTATGTCTGAACCAACTTTTTATGTAAATTATTATTAGCAGCAGACAACTTCAACCACCAGTCGGTGTCAGTCACAGAAAACGAAATATTTGCAGAGGCCACGCAATCCACCACCTTGTTCAAAGAGGGATTTATTCCCCCCCCCCCCCGCCCCCAAAAAAAAACAACAACTGATTAATCAAAATTTTACACCCCTGCTGGCATGAAGCCATACTCCAAGCCAATGAGGAGGAATAGTAAAAGAATAGTTCTAAAAGAACAAGTAGGATATTGGAAGAACGAAAAAACTCTCATGTACGGGTACGTACGTACTTTTTAAGGGGGTGAAATATGTCCGACTACCTTTTTTCATAGAATCAGAAGTGATCTGATTACTAAATAGGCAATATACATACATCAAAATGTTCCCCAAACCTTGCTGAATGTGAATATGACACCTCTATGAACAAACAATGTAAATTGGAGAATATAACTACAAAACAATGGTTCTTGGGACTGTCAGCAGAAGTACATTTAGTGAACACACAATATTGAAAAGCAGTTAAGAAAATACATCGTTGGACAGTTTGGAAATCGGCCATGTTTCCTTCCCATTGTGCAATGCGCACCACAAGTTACTTTAGCTCACGTAATGTGTTAAGTATAGGCGACAGCAAGAAATGCAAAAAGAAATAAATTTCCCTTATGCTTTGGCTCTTCAAACGTTTCAAAATAATTCTTTAGGTCTTTATCACTCTTTTATTCTTCTTGGCTGATTCGGATGGGTTGCATAAATGGATCTACAGCCGAAAGATGTCGACTTTCTGTACTGGAGCCGACAGAGATTTTCTGTTGAACTCGTGAAGCATGGGCGACAACTCTTGTTGTACCCGTCCTCACACAGGCGTTCTTTGAAACTGTCCACGGATGTATTCTGTATAGTATATATGTTCTGCAACAAAGACTATGTTAGGTATGAAAATTGATTTGAGAAGTATTTTTAAATATTTTTTTTTACTTCAGTAATTGTCTTAGTCTAGAAATTGTGTGTACCCGACATGTGGACCAAATCACAGATATGTGTCAATTGGCAATTAATTATGCGGCTTCTTTTAGAACCAGACACAATCACAACAGGCTGTGAATGAATGGACCACAATAGGCAGTTGGGGATTGAATAGAAAGAATCTAGGGCATTTCCCTCACTGACTGCACAAACTGGTTTAGATGTATTAGCTTTTCAAACTAACACAGGTTGGTGACAGGAGTGTGACACACAGGTCTGTCTTGGATAGCTCTACACAGCTTTGGACTGTCCTTCATATTGGCTGACACGAATTATCATTGCCTTGGACAATTATTTTTGACATAGTAAATGATAAAAATCTTTTAAAAATACTTTCAGAAATTTTCTTTTCTGTAACCTACAGGTAATCATTTAGCGGCGGGCCGTATTTCATACAATTTAGGACCATCTTTCAAGAGTGTGTGTTTATTCTTTATTGACTTCCTTTGGCAGTGCAGAGACGTTTTGTTTCTGTAATTATATTCTGCAATTTACATTGTTCAAAGGGGTGAATATTCACATTCAGCAAGGTTTGGGGAACATTTTGGTATATATTGGCCACCAAGTGCATTGCCTATTTAGTAGGCTAATCAGCTCACCTGTGATTCTATGAAAAATAATAGTTGAACATATGTCACCCCCTTAATTTATCAAGCTCTACCAGGCATTCAGTATGTTCTGCTTCGCGCCTCTCCATTTAGCGCTGTAAGGGTCTCACGGACTTTGCCGGAGTTGACCCAAGGTCATCTGTTGCCACAGTAAACTATCATGACAACCGTTTAAACTGGGAGAATTAATATACCTTTTTTCTTGCCAGACACAATGTTGAAGACGAGGCCCCAGATGGTGCGGAGGCTGAGGCCCCCTGTGGAAGGGCTGTTCTGTAACTACTCACACAGAACATGCATGCAGACCAGACTAGAGGGGTTTGACTACTGCCTCAAACATATACTGGAGGACAAGAACAGCCCATTCAAACAGTGTAGTTATATCTCCACCAAGACAAGCAAAAAATGTAGCAATGCTGCTCCGAAGGCTGACCGCAAGGAGGGGTATGTATTGGGATGTAAGTCTAAGCCTGGTGTATTAGAATTCACCATGCCAAGTGATAGAGAAAAAAAACCACCCCCAAAATGTGACAATTTATGTTTTTTACTCCACTAGGGCTTAATTGACATTTCTTACCATATTGTCCATCATTTCAAATCCCCACTTGCATAGCTTCAGAATAAACAAGATTCACATTCAAGTTAAGGAAGGGAGATATTTCAATGAATCCTTCCACAATTAAGTGGGTTTGGTTTTATAATTTGGCTTTATACATGTACATGTATGCAACAAGAGCATAGATCTTCTCCACATGCAAATCTCCTTGCTGAAGCTTACATATCTTAGAAGCTCCTCCATAATCAGTCAGGGGATCAACTTACAGAAGTTATAAAAAAATTAGAACCCAGCCAAGTTATCAACTATGTAGCAATAACTCTGAGAAGTTGTGTCCTTCAGAAGACTGGATTATGGCATAAATACTATGTCAACATGTCAGCCAGAGTACCTCCTTATAACTTTATATGGTCACATAATGTCAATTTGCACAGTAAACAAAAAGGAGTAGCGCTCTTCAAAAATGAGTGTGACCTCAATATATACCTCCGTATTCGACCTTCTGTAATGTGTTGGTTTTCCAGGGAAAAGTCTGGGATGTGATGATATAAACTGATGCGTGATACATGTATATCTCGGATATAATCTCCTGTTTATGTAAGCTTTATGAATGTACCACCTGCAATTGAAGGCATGAAGGTTGTTGAACATAGTAAAGGGCTTCACTACTGGTAAAGTTGTTATTTTTTTAACAGTGAAGATTTTTATATAATCACTTGTATAACTTGTCTAAGTTTGTTTCCTGACTGATGATGGCACTGTCTCTTCAAGGAGGGAGAAACATAGCAGCAGAGAAAAGCAAATTGTGGATCGGAGAAGAAATATTACCATGATTAAGGCTTACCACATAATTTGGGGCAGTTTGAATGAGTGTGTTCTTTAATAGACCCTGTTCTCGCTTCATCTTGTTTGTGATTTGATCATTCTATTCAACCAGTTCTGGAGAATAATGAATTTACCATTTTCACTACTTGTGTATCAGCATGCCATACCTATTTCTCACATAAAATAAATTTCAGGAGATATCAATTTATTCAGTGTACATTTATTCAATTTTCTCACTTGATCATGTCCTAGATGTTGCTACATCATCACTCTGATCATGCTCACTGTTTGAATGTTTCCATTATAGCTATTGTCTGGAGCACTCTAGAAGAGCCAGCTTCCTCCGACAGAAGGCCAGTCGTAAGAAACATCCCCGAGAGACACCAGAGGCATTGCTGGAGGAGTTAGACCAGAGTTATCCACCCATGAAAGATGGCAAACTAGACTTGAAGAAGGCTAGAATACCAGATAGTTTAGCCAGTAAAATACTAGGTATGTGGATTGAACTAAACTAAAATGTATATATTCTTCCAAATATAACAATCCTAATCATGGCCCTGCAGTTCTGACAATTTGGTTTCCACTTGTTCATCTTCCGTCTATCCGTCCGTCCATCCAGGGTTCGAAATCGTCGGTTGACATATGCGACTGAAAAATCAACCAGAAATAACGGCGGTGATTGCCAGTGGACCGGTAACCGTAATTGCTCATCTTATTGTTCTAATTCTACATACACTTATTGGATACTCAACTGCCTAACACAAGCTTGCATCATTTCACACTTATTGAATGCTCAACTGCAACCATGATTAAAATCCTAAAAATCTAAAATCTTCACCAATCAACACCGTCACAAGACAAACTGTATTCAGTCTAGGCAGCATGTGATTCCTAAATGACTTGTCAATTAAATTTTTCATTTGTAAATATCTCTTCCTGATTATGGACACGGTTATTGCATTATAACAGTTGACCCAATTTCCCTGAATCAGGAGTGGTGTTTCCATTGTAGATTATGGCAGTTCCAGTGACTCCGACAGTGAGATGCCCCTACTGGACCAGGCCTGGCAGGGGGATGGGGAAAGTGATGCAGAGAGTATTGACAGTGAACAGGAGGATCCCTTGAAGTGAGTCAATTTCCCACAAACTGAAATCTTTATTAAGCACTGATTACCTCTCAACCAATTTTGGCCAAAGAGGTATTGTCATCGTCAGCATCGTCTTTTAGTCTGTCTCTCCATATTCGATGTGGACACGATATCTCTTGAAGGACTATGGCCAGGCACCCCATATTCATATAACAGTTCCATCTGCTGATGAGCCCGAATTTTATTGCAAATGACCAAAATTGGCCTATTTTTCATGGTCAAAGTCTAGATTTTGCAATATTTTTTAGATGATTGTAGTTATCTATTTTTACAAGGTAAATCACCGTTTATTATGATTTGTCTTTAAGAATTATAGCCAGACTTTTCATATTAATATTTTTTTATGCATCTGGCAATGATCCAGAAGTAACTTGGAGATGACTGATCTTGACCCATTTTTTCAAGGTCAGATTCCATGTATTACAATATTTCATGAATAGCCTTACTTGCACTGTCCAATCCGTGTCCAGGATAATAGAAACTGTGGGCACTCTCGTGTCCTGGCAATGGTTGTTGGATATCACCTTTATCACTTGTGTATCAGTAGTTGCAGAAATAAAGTTACCATAGCAACCTGTAATCAAGTGCTTTATCTCGGGGAACTTAAATGGTTGAAGTAATCTTTTTAATAAATATGAATAACATAGACCATTGATACTGAATATCAATAATTAGGATTTCATAACATGCAAAAACTTTGAAATAAAGCCCTTAGTAACCGGTTGCTATGGTATCCATATTTTAAAAATAGTTAGAATTTTTCCAGGAAGGAAGTCATTTAGTTTGCATAATGCTATAAAAAATCAATATTATAAATTTGAAAGAGGTTAGACTTCTAGATCTTTGAATATTTAAAAAATTTAGCCCATTATCATGAGTATCATTTCCACACAAAATCTCATTTGCATAAATTCTGAGAATTTCAGTTTTAAACTTCAAATCCCACTATCTCAGCAACCATTTGAAGTATTACATGCTGTAAATGGCATCTTACTCAGAAATCGGAGTTCTTCCTTCTCCTAAAAGTGATTCTAGACCATTTGGGTTCCCCTTTAATCATTTATCAAGTTGGAGAAAGTCATATTGAGTTGAGTACTCCTCATATTGCCGTTGCTTATTTATTTTTGGTAGAAGTTAAGAGGCTGCAGAGTGCTGTTACTTAAATATTTGGCATACAAATAGTCTTCTCGACTTTCTACATCCTTATATTCCAACAGCAGTTTTGAACTTTATTCTTTCCCAGGAAAAAGATTGAAGATTCCTTGAAAAGAACATATAGTTTGAAACTGCCATTGCTATTTGTGATTTGTTACCACTTTTCCAAATCAGAAGACTGCTCTTTTTATACCTAAACTATTTTTGTATTTTCTATATATGTTACACTATTGCAGACATGCTGGTATCTACACTGCAGAAGAGGTGACACTGATAATGAGGGACAAGCTTATTCGTCTACAGTCGCTGTATATCGAGCAGTTCAAAAGACTCCAGCATATCATGAAGGAGAAGCGTAGGAAGTATCTACATGCCATGAAACAGGAGAAAGATACCTCAGGTCTGACTAATTCACGCCTCACCGGCAGGTTTCTTGATTACATAGAAGGTCCTAGCACCATCACCTTCTATTCCCTTAGGCTAATACTCAGTTATAACATCATATCACATAGACTGAACAGGTCCATGCAACAAAGTTTGCTGTTCACTATTCTCACCTGTAATCATGTATTATAAATATTCTGAATGTTAATAGTTGCATTTCAAAATTACATCTGATTCACAAGATAACGCTCCTAAAAAGCTGAAAATAGCTCACCTGTCGATTCTAGCTGTGGCTTCACTAAAGTTTTTCTGTGTGTTTTTAGCCACGTATCGCTGGCATAGATAAAAAGCCTATCTTCATTTTCTTTCTGATAATGCCTCTATGTTGTGACTTGGGAGGGTTAATAATAAGGAAATTGTGAAGAATTGGACTATATACCATGTGGAATACAGAGTTGGAAACATGGTCTGGCAAATGATCTGTTCTGTCCTCTGCATACTTCAAGTGATCGTCAAACGGTATTCAGGGATCTGCTGGCCATCTAAAATACACTTCCAAACTCAAACCAAATGTTATAACAATGATTAGAAATCAAGGTAGATACTTCATGTAGGAAGCTATTGTCTGAGTCTGTGTGCAGCTGAAAAGGCACAAGTCTAGACATATTGTTGTCCCTAGACATGGCTATTGTATGCATTGTCTCATCATTCTTACATGGAGTAAGAACCGAAATTAACCAGGCGGCAACAGATAAATGACAAATTGACCCTCAAGCTGAAGGGATCATGGATGAAGGAGGAACCCTTGAGCCATGCAAAAAACTGCCAACACCCGTGCTCACCAGAAATGGGAGAGACAGTGCCAACAGTGCTTGGATCATCATCTGTATCATAGTTCCAGCTCTAGACTACATTTTCACTGCAATCTGCTGTGAAATTGTCCTCTGATGACATTGTCTACCAGAGGTCCAGTTGTGAAAATAGTCAACTTTATTGTTGCATTACGCTTAGTTTTGATCAGATGAAAATTCAGAAAAAAATTATTTCTTGCAAACTGAAGTATGAACAATGATTCTCAAGCATTTTCAGACAACAAAAAAATTATGTTTGGATGTACCTTTAACGATCATGATAATGATGCCAACATTCCTGCTTCGGTGGAATGCATCATGTGTGGTTTCAGACTGAAGTATGAACAATGATTCTCAAGCATTTTCAGACCAAAAAAAATGATGTTTGGATGTACCTTTAGCGATCATGATAATGATGCTAACATTCCTGCTTCAGTGGAATATATCATGTGTGGTTTCAGACCGAAACATCCCAGTTTGATGCAGACCTATCTATTCGCCATCTTCAATACGATGATGTGCTTCTAAATTTCAAATAATACTCTTTTGGTTACAGGAAATGTTCAACCCAATAAAGTAGACCTGGCAAATCGTGACAAGTTTGCTAAACTGGCAGCTTTGAAGAGGTACCACCAACGACATGGCAAGGTATCATCTGACAGTTGTTTGCAGTCCTTTCCTACACCCTTTTGATGCTTCGTGAATTGGAAATTTGTATCTTGTTGCCAATAAAAATTGTTATGATTGGAATCTCGTACCAGGTGGAATCGTTTTCAGTCACAAAATGTGGCATAAACTAAAGTTGGGCTGTTAAGAAAGGCAAGCTTTAATATGGTACCGGTGGATTGATTCAACTGTATTTGCAAACCGTTTCAACTTGCTGGCAGTGGTGTTCTCAGTACATGTATGCTTGTATAGACAAGATTTTTGGAAATTGTAACTTAATTGTAACTAAAAGTGGTTTTAAACAAGGATACCTGTATCTAATTCTCATTCTAGGTCCAGTAACTGTTTTTGGCATGTTTGGACTGAAAGTTGTTTAAGGATAGCTATCTCCTCAGAGGCAGTTTTTGCACCCCCATGACAATTTGTCGTCTGTATCAATAAATATACAAGATAACCATAATAAACTATATATTGTATGAAAGCGTACATCGTAGGGATTCCAACTATATGATTTGTATAACCGACGCTGCTACTGTGTAGAAAATATTCCAATTTTAAAAAATTAAAATGAAAACAATAGCGTCCATTTTTCAATTGCAATTTCATGAAAACTGTTGGTCTTGTTCCAACTTTGATGGTATACCTTGATAGGAGACAATTCGAACTAGTAAACTTTATCTCATTTTTTTAAATTTTTGCCTGGTTTTGTTCTTACAGCTATTTTACTAAAATAAATTGAAAAAAACGTACTATTTTACGGTCGTTTGTCTTAAAAGTTGAATAATTAAAAAACTAATCCGAACTTACAAAAAGTGAGATAAAGTTTACTAGATCACCTTATAAGTAACAAGCATGCCAAATATCAAAAGCATAGCATGGATACTTTTCGAGAAATAAACGTTTAAATCTCGGATTTTGTACAAAAATGAAAGGCTAGAAATCGGGCAAAATGTGTCTAGCTATTCATCTGATGAATTAATCCAAATTTTTTGCTTGAATTCTATTCTCAAATACATTTTTAATCTGTCTAATGGGACCTACTCGAATTCCTGTTTATTCTGGATAACTATTACATTAAGTTTTTTTCATCAAGGCGGTTTAAAGTCCAGTTTAAACTTTAAAAACTTGCTAATCAGCTGAGAATTGTTCACACCTGTGTAGATCACTTCATGGCGGGTGTCTAAGTGAAGTGTCACTGTTATAATTAGAAACAAAAATACAGATGTTTGCATGGTTTTGATCAGAAGGGGGTAGATTAATGTAAATAAGTAAGACTAATAGATAATTAGCTTACCATAATACTGCGGAAATGAGTTTTGGAAAGGGAAATTTAACAGACAAAAATAATAGTAGCCAAGCCCAAGCTAAGGCAATCTGTTTAATTGTTCCAGTGCATCGGAAACTAAATTTTTAAACCTAATATTGAAGCACTTCTATTTATAATTTTGATTTCATTTTTTCAACAAATGTTAGAGGAAATAGTGAATATTTGAATGCAGAAATAAAAAAAAAATGACCAGTTTTGACCCTCTAAGGGGATAGCTATCCTTAACTTTGACAGGATAGATATGACATCCAGTTTACATGGTTTAGGAATGAAAGTTTAATGCCGGAACCCATTTTTGAGCAGAAGCTTTGTTTGATGAGTATCAGTGCCATCTAGCAAAGCTATATTCTGATCTACTGTTAAACACTACTAGATAATTTGCTTCTGTTAACACACATTGAGAGTCAGCAACTTTCGTAGTTGGTAGGCTGTAATGGTTAACCTACAATAAGAATCAGATGTGACACTTAACTATGGTAACCAAAATGATGTCACTGCCTAGTTGAAACATGAATGAGGCAAGACATAGTACCAATTAGTCTATTGTACATGTATATAGTTTCTCTTTCGCTCAAGCAGTCCTTTACTGTACTACACTAAATCATTACAACATTCTTATACTTTCAGGAGGCTTTACTGCACAAACAATCGAAGGAGAGGAGGATAGCTGTATCTGAAGGGCCTGGTTATAGGGCTCCTGTATACCCCAAGTGTTCCCATTTGATGGCAGGTGTCCGGTGTAATGCAATGACACTTCCTCTCTCAAAACTATGTATACAACGTATCCTTGTTCATGGAAGGCAAATCTTGGCGTTTGTCATCCTTACTAGGAGTTGCTTTTATTACTTGGTCTTCTGCTGGTCATGTCCTGCAGAGCTGAATGGTAAAAATAGCCTTGGAACAGGACTGCTCTATGTAAGAAATCTATACATGTAGGTGGGGTGGAGAGTATATTTTAATCTGGATGTTCTATATGATGACAATAGTTCTGGTATAGGACTGCTCTATATAAGTAATGCTCTATGTAAGTAATATATACATGTAGGTGGAGTGGATAGATTACTTTAATCTGGATGTTCCACATGATAATAATAGCTCTGGTATTAGACTGCTCTATGTAAGTAATATATACATGTAGGTGGAGTGGATAGAATACTTTAATCTGGATGTTCTACATGATAATAATAGCTCTGGTATTGGACTGCTCTATGTAAGTAATATATACATGTAGGTGGAGTGGATAGAATACTTTAATCTGGATGTTCCACATGATAATAATAGCTCTGATATTAGACTGCTCTATGTAAGTAATATATACATGTAGGTGGAGTGAATAGATTACTTTAATCTGGATGTTCCACATGATAATAATAGCTCTGGTATTAGACTGCTCTATGTAAGTAATATATACATGTAGGTGGAGTGAATAGATTACTTTAATCTGGATGTTCCACATCATAATAATAGCTCTGGTATTAGACTGCTCTATGTAAGTAATATATACATGTAGGTGGAGTGGATAGAATACTTTAATCTGGATGTTCCACATGATATCATAATAATAGCTCTGGTCTTGGACTGCTCTATGTAAGTAATATATACATGTAGGTGGAGTGGATAGAATACTTTAATCTGGATGTTCCACATGATATCATAATAATAGCTCTGGTATTGGACTGCTCTATGTAAGTAATATATACATGTAGGTGGAGTGGATAGAATACTTTAATCTGGATGTTCCACATGATATCATAATAAGGCCTCTGTTAATTAATCTTTAGCTTCTCATGACCCGCCCGCATGTTTTTTGTCGTAACGATAATTACGCATTGTTTTAATTATTTGGCATTTTTTGCTGCAAAAAAAAAAAAATGTGCAGAAAAAGGCATGCCTACCTGCCGCCGGCAAGTGAATTTTTCTGGCGACAGGTTGCAAAAAAAATCTGCCTGTCGCATGCGGCAAGTAGGATTTCATCCAACAAAAACGATAAAATGCGATCAATTTTCGTAAATACCTTTTTGAAGACTAGATCTATCTGAAGGAATGGACAATCCAAGAAATAATCCATTGAGAATTTATTTCAAGCCGATCTTTGGCCATTGTTGTTGGTGTTCTCTGTCAACATTTCCCGCGACAAGTTACTTCCGGTTGCGCGTGAAGCCCTGCGCGTTAGTCCGGTGCATGAAAAAGTTGGACCTGTTGCGAAACGGAATTGGACTGGTTTTTTTCAGTTCGTTTCGATGGTAAATAATATTGTTGGCTTCTTTGGACTTCTGTTCACAAGCTGACGTTTTTCTATGCAGACATTTCAGTTAACTGATAATTCCAACGGGACTCTGGTGGTTGATTCTAATTTATTGGAAGCAGCAATTTTACAAGGGGAGACTATTGATAAATATAACTAAATTTTGTTGGGATACTGGTGAACTCCCCTCAAATTTTCCTTCTTTAAAAAGGGTGTTACTTGGATATAAATTCTATGATATAATGTCACAGGTGCCATTTAAATTTCACATGATTTAGTCAACAACAAAGCTTTTTGCATTTCTAATTGCAGAAATTAGGGAAATAGTTGTCTTTGACATATCAAAGTTGACATACACTTTCCATTGGTGCTCGAAGTTTACCACATACATAACTTCTTTTTTATTGCAATGTTTTAATGCAGCCAAATAATTAATAATTAATAATTACAGCATTCAGCATCATCATAATTTCCTCCCAAGGTCATGAGAAGCTAAAGATTAATTAACAGAGGCCTAATAGCTCTGGTATTGGACTGCTCTATGTAAGTAATATATACATGTAGGTGGAGTGGATAGAATACTTTAATCTGGATGTTCCACATGATAATAATAGCTCTGGTATTAGACTGCTCTATGTAAGTAATATATACATGTAGGTGGAGTGAATAGAATACTTTAATCTGATGTTCCACATGATAATAGCTGGTATTAGACTGCTCTATGTAAGTAATATATACATGTAGGTGGAGTGAATAGATTACTTTAATCTGGATGTTCCACATGATAATAATAGCTCTGGTATTAGACTGCTCTATGTAAGTAATATATACATGTAGGTGGAGTGAATAGAATACTTTAATCTGGATGTTCCACATGATAATAATAGCTCTGGTATTAGACTGCTCTATGTAAGTAATATATACATGTAGGTGGAGTGGATAGAATACTTTAATCTGGATGTTCTACATGATAATAATAGCTCTGGTATTAGACTACTCTATGTAAGTAATATATACATGTAGGTGGAGTGGATAGATTACTTTAATCTGGATGTTCCACATGATAATAATAGCTCTGGTATTAGACTGCTCTATGTAAGTAATATATAGATGTAGGTGGAGTGGATAGATTACTTTAATCTGGATGTTCCACATGATAATAATAGCTCTGGTATTAGACTGCTCTATGTAAGTAATATATACATGTAGGTGGAGTGGATAGAATACTTTAATCTGGATGTTCTACATGATAATAATAGCTCTGGTATTGGACTGATCTAGGTAAGTAATATATACATGTAGGTGGAGTGGATAGATTACTTTAATCTGGATGTTCCACATGATAATAATAGCTCTGGTATTAGACTGCTCTATGTAAGTAATATATACATGTAGGTGGAGTGGATAGAATACTTTAATCTGGATGTTCCACATGATAATAATAGCTCTGGTATTGGACTGCTCTATGTAAGTAATATATACATGTAGGTGGAGTGAATAGAATACTTGATCTGATGTTCCACATGATAATAATAGCTCTGGTATTAGACTGCTCTATGTAAGTAATATATACATGTAGGTGGAGTGAATAGAATACTTTAATCTGGATGTTCCACATGATAATAATAGCTCTGGTATTAGACTGCTCTATGTAAGTAATATATACATGTAGGTGGAGTGGATAGAATACTTTAATCTGGATGTTCCACATGATAATAATAGCTCTGGCATTAGACTGCTCTATGTAAGTAATATATACATGTAGGTGGAGTGGATAGAATACTTTAATCTGGATGTTCCACATGATAATAATAGCTCTGGTATTAGACTGCTCTATGTAAGTAATATATACATGTAGGTGGAGTGAATAGAATACTTTAATCTGGATGTTCCACATGATAATAATAGCTCTGGTATTAGACTGCTCTATGTAAGTAATATATACATGTAGGTGGAGTGGATAGAATACTTTAATCTGGATGTTCCACATGATAATAATAGCTCTGGCATTAGACTGCTCTATGTAAGTAATATATACATGTAGGTGGAGTGGATAGAATACTTTAATCTGGATGTTCCACATGATAATAATAGCTCTGGTATTAGACTGCTTTATGTAAGTAATATATACATGTAGGTGGAGTGAATAGAATACTTTAATCTGGATGTTCCACATGATAATAATAGCTCTGGTATTAGACTGCTCTATGTAAGTAATATATACATGTAGGTGGAGTGAATAGAATACTTTAATCTGGATGTTCCACATGATAATAATAGCTCTGGTATTAGACTGCTCTATGTAAGTAATATATACATGTAGGTGGAGTGGATAGATTACTTTAATCTGGATGTTCCACATGATAATAATAGCTCTGGTATTAGACTGCTCTATGTAAGTAATATATACATGTAGGTGGAGTGGATAGAATACTTTAATCTGGATGTTCCACATGATAATAATAGCTCTGGTATTGGACTGCTCTATGTAAGTAATATATACATGTAGGTGGCAGGGCTCGCTAAATATAAAAAAATCTAGTTGCCCTTCGGGCAGCCAGTAGTACAAATTTACTTGCCCGAAAATATTTTTATTAGCCCGAATGATAATGTGTAACCTGAAGTTCACCAATATATAGAAATTCTTGATGGACCATAGCTAAGATTCATAGCGTCTCCCTTCCCTCACCGCTATGCCGACGGCAAATACATTTCCCTGGTGGTAACTCTAACATCTCCATGGCGCACTTATTATTACCTTTGCGCCCTATTGGACCTTCATTAACTTGAGAAAATGTGCCGCCATGAATAAAAATACAGAAATGGCAGACCAGCTGGCCCTTCATTGGTCATATATTAATTACAGACGTTAAAATTATCCCTATGGAGCCTCAAAATCACCTGAAATTGAGGGTCAAGAAGATAGGCATTTCCGTCATTATTGACCCCGTGTATACAGGGGGTGATGATCACAACATCGGTTATGGTATTTTTATTCATGGCGGCCCATTTTCTCGAATTAATGAAGGTCCAATAGGGCGCAAAGGTAGTAATAAGTGCGCCATGTAGATGTTAGAATTACCACCAGGGAAATGTATTTGTCGTCGGCATAGCGGTGAGGGAAGGGAGACGCTATAAATCTTAGCTAGATGGACCACCGATGGCTTTACTACCGAGTTTCAGATTTGACTTGAATCTGCGGATGAGAACGTGATATAAATAAAAACAAAGATTTTTTAACACCTCTTGTGGTGGAGGGAACAATTGTGCTCGAACCAGGTCCTTGCGGAAATGATTCATTCCAGGCAAGAACGGATTGTTCGCGTCCGCCAGCTGAGGAAATCGCCTACACACTCGACAGAACATTTCAGCTCTTTGATCATCGTACTCCAGCCAAACGTATTCCTTCACCCATGAAGGCACAAACGCCCGCTTTGTTTTCGTTCATAGTCCTGATCCTTACGGTCAGTATTCTCTCACAGACATTTATCCCCCGTCGTTGGGAGTTCACGATTAGCCAGATACTTGTCCATTTTAAACGTCTTGTCAACTCACTGCACTGACAATGTGGTCCGTCCCGCGCAAAATGATGAAGTCTGCGTTGATTGGCTGATATTAGTCTGTAACCAGGTCGTCGCGAAGGAGATTCCGTGACGCGTGTTTACGTGGCGCATGGTGGGATACCCACAGGAATTTTCCAGTTATGGCCGACGGCATGGCTTTCACTTTCACTGCGATAGTTAGAGTTGAGACTGGCGCTGATAGGCAGTCGAGTCCGCCGACTACAGCAAGGAACAACATATTTTATCCAGTAGCATTGACAATTACAGCTAAATTTCTGATTGCCCGTCGGGCAGACAGTTTGCCAGATTTACTTGCCCGACGTAATTTTTGGTTGTCCCGGGACGTCGGGCTAGCTAATTCGCGAGCCCTGGGTGGAGTGGATAGAATACTTTAATCTGGATGTTCTACATAATAATAGCTCTGGTATTGGACTGCTCTATGTAAGTAATATATACATGTAGGTGGAGTGGATAGAATACTTTAATCTGGATGTTCTACATAATAATAGCTCTGGTATTGGACTGCTCTATGTAAGTAATATATACATGTAGGTGGAGTGGACAGAATACTTTAATCTGGATGTTCCACATGATAATAATAGCTCTGGTATTAGACTGCTCTATGTAAGTAATATATACATGTAGGTGGAGTGGATAGAATACTTTAATCTGGATGTTCCACATGATATCATAATAATAGCTCTGGTATTGGACTGCTCTATGTAAGTAATATATACATGTAGGTGGAGTGAATAGATTACTTTAATCTGGATGTTCCACATGATAATAATAGCTCTGGTATTGGACTGATCTAGGTAAGTAATATATACATGTAGGTGGAGTGGATAGAGTACTTTAATCTGGATGTTCCACATCATAATAATAGCTCTGGTATTGGACTGATCTAGGTAAGTAATATATACATGTAGGTGGAGTGGATAGAGTACTTTAATCTGGATGTTCCACATCATAATAATAGCTCTGGTATTAGACTGCTCTATGTAAGTAATATATACATGTAGGTGGAGTGAATAGATTACTTTAATCTGGATGTTCCACATGATAATAATAGCTCTGGTATTAGACTGCTCTATGTAAGTAATATATACATGTAGATGGAGTGAATAGATTACTTTAATCTGGATGTTCCACATCATAATAATAGCTCTGGTATTAGACTGCTCTATGTAAGTAATATATACATGTAGGTGGAGTGGATAGAATACTTTAATCTGGATGTTCCACATGATATCATAATAATAGCTCTGGTCTTGGACTGCTCTATGTAAGTAATATATACATGTAGGTGGAGTGGATAGAATACTTTAATCTGGATGTTCCACATGATATCATAATAATAGCTCTGGTATTGGACTGCTCTATGTAAGTAATATATACATGTAGGTGGAGTGGATAGAATACTTTAATCTGGATGTTCCACATGATATCATAATAAGGCCTCTGTTAATTAATCTTTAGCTTCTCATGACCCGCCCGCATGTTTTTTGTCGTAACGATAATTACGCATTGTTTTAATTATTTGGCATTTTTTGCTGCAAAAAAAAAAAATGTGCAGAAAAAGGCATGCCTACAGTACCTGCCGCCGGCAAGTGAATTTTTCTGGCGACAGGTTGCAAAAAAATCTGCCTGTCGCATGCGGCAAGTAGGATTTCATCCAACAAAAACGATAAAATGCGATCAATTTTCGTAAATACCTTTTTGAAGACTAGATCTATCTGAAGGAATGGACAATCCAAGAAATAATCCATTGAGAATTTATTTCAAGCCGATCTTTGGCCATTGTTGTTGGTGTTCTCTGTCAACATTTCCCGCGACAAGTTTACTTCCGGTTGCGCGTGAAGTCCTGCGCGTTAGTCCGGTGCATGCAAAAGTTGGACCTGTTACGAAACGGAATTGGACTGGTTTTTTTCAGTTCGTTTCGATGGTAAATAATATTGTTGGCTTCTTTGGACTTCTGTTCACAAGCTGACGTTTTTCTATGCAGACATTTCAGTTAACTGATAATTCCAACGGGACTCTGGTGGTTGATTCTAATTTATTGGAAGCAGCAATTTTACAAGGGGAGACTATTGATAAATATAACTAAATTTTGTTGGGATACTGGTGAACTCCCCTCAAATTTTCCTTCTTTAAAAAGGGTGTTACTTGGATATAAATTCTATGATATAATGTCACAGGTGCCATTTAAATTTCACATGATTTAGTCAACAACAAAGCTTTTTGCATTTCTAATTGCAGAAATTAGGGAAATAGTTGTCTTGGACATATCAAAGTTGACATACACTTTCCATTGGTGCTCGAAGTTTACCACATACATAACTTCTTTTTTATTGCAATGTCTTAATGCAGCCAAATAATTAATAATTAATAATTACAGCATTCAGCATCATCATAATTTCCTCCCAAGGTCATGAGAAGCTAAAGATTAATTAACAGAGGCCTAATAGCTCTGGTATTGGACTGCTCTATGTAAGTAATATATACATGTAGGTGGAGTGGATAGAATACTTTAATCTGGATGTTCCACATGACATCATAATAATAGCTCTGGTATTGGACTGATCTAGGTAAGTAATATATATATGTAGGTGGAGTGAATAGATTACTTTAATCTGGATGTTCCACATGATAATAATAGCTCTGGTATTAGACTGCTCTATGTAAGTAATATATATATGTAGGTGGAGTAGATAGAATACTTTAATCTGGATGTTCCACATGATAATAATAGCTCTGGTATTAGACTGCTCTATGTAAGTAATATATACATGTAGGTGGAGTGAATAGAATACTTTAATCTGGATGTTCCACATGATAATAATAGCTCTGATATTAGATTGCTCTATGTAAGTAATATATACATGTAGGTGGAGTGGATAGATTACTTTAATCTGGATGTTCCACATGATAATAATAGCTCTGGTATTAGACTGCTCTATGTAAGTAATATCAGAAGTGGATGAACTAGAAGTATGCAAGGATCACTTAGACTATGTAGACGGCAATGGCACCACCAGCCTGCCTATAACGCTTCATGTGACGTATGATGTGAAATCTGCGCAATACAGAATCCAATTTTTCCACTGTGCGCCGATCGGCTTGCAGTCGTTATTTGTCGTTATTAGTCGGCAATTGTCGGCAGCTGAATTATCTAAATTTAGACTGAGGAATCATGGGAATTATCTGGAGCACGCAGTCTGGCCGTACGCTACGGTGACCCAGAAAACCGGTTGTGCTCACATCGGAGTCAACATTTTTTCGTTAGATCCAAACTTCTGCCCAACGAAGGTCTACCTGTACTTTCGACTCCTGTTGTCTTTTTATCTCGCCTTACGAAGTAAAGGGGAGATATTGTGAGAGGGGGAAAGAGGATGTCGGTGTCCCCTGCCTGGAAATGAATGGGTTTTTGGTTTAGCAAGTTAAAAAAAAATCTAGAATAATTAGAAAAAATATAAAAAAAATATAAAAAATATGGGGGGTGGGTATGCCACCTGGGGGTTCTACCCCTGGGGTACTCTAATGTTAAAATCCCTATGAATGAGTTTTGCGTTTAGCTGAAGTGCACATGTACATCTGTACTTGGAAAGTTTCTTGCAGTTGTCAGCTGTCATTGGATGATTATGAAACTTGGTATACATGTTTCTTATGACAAGAGGATGTACCTGTGCTATTTTTGAGAAGAAATATTAATTTTTCTCAAAATTATGGCAAATGAAGAGTTTTCTGTTTAGGTAAATTGTACATGTAGGCCTCTACATGTATACACATACATCTACATGGTAACTTTGTTCCAGTTGTCAGCTGTCATTGGATGATTATGAAACTTGGTACACATGTTTCTTATGATTAGAGGATGTACCTGTGCTATTTGTGACAAGAAATATTAATGTTTCTCCAAATTATGGTAAATGAAGAGTTTTCTGTTTAGGTAAATTGTACATATACATGTCCATGGTAAGTTTGCTCCAGTTGTCAGCTGTCATTGGATGATTATGAAACTTGGTACACATGTTTCTTATGATTAGAGGATGTATCTGTGCTATTTTTGACAAGAAATATTAATTTTCTCCAAATTATGACAAATGAATGAGTTTTCTGTTTAGGTAAATTGTATATGTAGGCCTCTACATGTATACGTATACATGTACATGATAAGTTTGCTGCAGTTGTCAGCTCTCATTGGATGATTACGAAACTTGGTACAAATGTTTCTTATGATTGGAGGATTTATTTGTGCTATTTTTGAGATGAAATATTAATTTTTCTCCAAATTATGGCAACTGATTGAGTTTTGCATTTAGCCGAAGTGCACATGTACATCTGTACAACACAGTTTGCTGCAGTTGTCAGCTGTCATTGAATGATTATGAAACTTGGTACACATGTTTCTTATGATTAAAAGATGTACCTGTGATACCATCCATACCATCACTACCATCCATACCATCACTACCGTCACTACCATCCATACCATCCATACCATTCCTACCATCACTACCATCCATACCATCACTACCATCCACACCATCACCATCCATACCATCACTACCATCCATACCATAACTACCATTCCTACCATCACTACCATCCATACCATCACTACCATCCATACCATCACTACCATCCATACCATTCCTACCATCACTACCATCCATACCATCACTACCATCCATACCATAACTACCATTCCTACCATCACTACCATCCATACCATCACTACCATCGCTACCATCACTACCATCCATACCATCACTACCATCCATGCCATCACTACCATCCATACCATCATTACCATTCCTACCATCCATACCATCACTACCATTCCTACCATCACTACCATCCATACCATCACTACCATCCATACCATCACTACCATCCATACCATCGCTACCATTCCTACCATCACTACCATCCATACCATCGCTACCATTCCTACCATCACTACCATCCATACCATCACTACCATCCATACCATCACTACCATTCCTACCATCACTACCATCCATACCATCATTACTATCCATACCATCCATACCATCACTACCATCCATACCATCACTACCATTCATACCATTCCTACCATCCATACCATCACTACCATCCATACCATCACTACTATCCATACCATCCATACCATCACTACCATTCATACCATTCTTACCATCCATACCATCCATACCATCCCTACCATCACTACCATCCATACCATCACTACCATCCATACCATGACTACCATTCCTACCATCCATACCATCACTACCATCCATACCATTCCTACCATCACTACCATCCATACCATCACTACCATCCATACCATCACTACCATCCATACCAATACTACCATCAATACCATCCATACCATCACTACCATCCATACCATCACTACCATCCATAGCATCACTACCATCCATACCATTCCTACCATCACTACCATCCATACCATCACTACCATCCATAGCATCACTACCATCACTACCATCCATCCATAACTACCATTCCTACCATCACTACCATCCATACCATCACTACCATCCATACCATCACTACCATCCATACCATCACTACCACCCATACCATCACTACCATCCATACCATCACTACCATCCATACCTTCACTACCATCCATACCATCACATCCATACCATCCATACCATCACTACCATTCCTACCATCACTACCATCCATACCATCACTACCATCCATACCATTCCTACCATCACTACCATCCATGCCATCACTACCATCCATACCATCACTACCATCCATACCATCACTACCATCCATACCATCACATCCATACCATCACTACCATTCCTACCATCACTACCATCCATACCATTCCTACCTTCACTACCATCCATACCATCACTACCATCCATACCATCACTACCATCCATACCATCACTACCATCCATACCATCACTACCATCCATACCATCACTACCATCCATACCATCACTACTATCCATACCATCACTACTATTCCTACCATCACTACCATTCATACCATCACTACCATCCATACCATCACTACCATCCATTCTATCACTACCATCCATACCATCACTACCATCCATTCTATCACTACCATCCATACCATGATGGTGATGGTAGTAATCCCACTTGGGACTGGACTATCCAGCAGTAATCCCACAGAGGACTATCCATCAGTAATAACATGGGACTGGTCCACCCAGCAGTAATCTCACACTGGAATGCCGTACCAGTAATCCGACTGCACTGACTTATCCATCCTACATGGGATTAACTTTTGCCAGTAATCCCACATGGGACTGATGTTATTGTCTGTACCAGATAATCTATTCCAGACATTATTGTCTGTACCGCATCACTTATTCCAGACCTTATTGTTTGCTCTACATGTATGCTTTCAATACTGCTGCACCTTTGGCGGATGACCCCGCAAGGCGAGATGTTGGGGTTCTCAGAACGCTTGTTAACACATTAGTTCGATATCTTAAATGGGCAATAAATCGTTTATTGAATTACAATCGAGTATGGACGTAGTTCATTTATTCTGGGGACCCAGGTCTATGGTACCTTATAAACTCTGGGAGATAACGCGGGAAGTTCATATATTTGCTTTACCACTAACCTGATGGCCCCCTAACGGGTGGGCAGGATATTACCATATATGTCTTTGTTTTTTATTGTGCATCTAAAATCCCCAAAAATCCATAATCTATCATGTCCGTGCGAACTACAGACATTTGGTGATACGAATGGCTTTATGTTTACACAATATATCAACAACAAGTTTGAATCAGGTCGAATTCAAAGGAATGTTTTGACCCACTCGTCATAAGCCTCAATTTTCCGTGGTAAGCGTGGGAGGTCATTATAGGACGTAACCAACACTGGCGACCAATGAACATTCGATTTTCTTACAACCGAAGTTCAAAATACTACAGAAATATCGCGTGATACGCAGGCGTGCCTTATAAGGACTATCAGGAATTTTACTAGCGAGTCACAAAGGTAATTGATTGGCTACCAGATTTAGAAGCACAAGCCCCATTATACGGCTTGACCCAGAGAGAAAACGAAAGGGGAAAGCTATTGCGCTCGTGACGATGAGTTCATTCACTTCGGCTTCCTCAATTCTGTTCTCTTGTTCAATCAAATAAATGTATCAACTTAGGTTACATTTCGCTGAATAAATATTATTGATGACGGGAGGTTTGCATCAAGAATACGAGAAGAACGAATATCCTTAGAATGCCGCATCTGACAATTCAGCTGGGTGCTTATTTGCATATGAATAGACTTCCTGGATAAATTAGAGGGATATATTAATTAATTATTATTGCTACCAGTGCTGGTAACTAACAGTAAACAATATTTTGTTCCTTGGAAGTACAAATAAATCGCCATGACAAGTTAACATAGGCGAGCCGTGAATTTGATGATTTTCATTGATATGCAGGTGCAAGGTCACGGCCTCTCACAAAACTCCCATGATTCATTGCGCCATCTTCGTCGCTTCGACACCGGACGCTGGAGTTGCATTCGCGGCTGTTGAGTCGTGGCCTGACATTCCAAAATTGTCTCCCCTGGAAGTTGGCCAGTTCCCGCTAGGGGGCAATGTTTTCAACTGGAAGCGCTAAAACGGGTAACATGCCGTCGATGACACTGAATACATCCTTGCATACTTCTAGTTTTCATCCACTTCTGGTAATATATACATGTAGGTGGAGTGAATAGAATACTTTAATCTGGATGTTCCACATGATAATAATAGCTCTGGTATTAGACTGCTCTATGTAAGTAATATATACATGTAGGTGGAGTGGATAGATTACTTTAATCTGGATGTTCCACATGATAATAATAGCTCTGGTATTAGACTGCTCTATGTAAGTAATATATACATGTAGGTGGAGTGAATAGAATACTTTAATCTGGATGTTCCACATGATAATAATAGCTCTGGTATTGGACTGCTCTATGTAAGTAATATATATATGTAGGTGGAGTGGATAGAATACTTTAATCTGGATGTTCCACATGATAATAATAGCTCTGGTATTAGACTGCTCTATGTAAGTAATATATACATGTAGGTGGAGTGGATAGATTACTTTAATCTGGATGTTCCACATGATAATAATAGCTCTGGTATTAGACTGCTCTATGTAAGTAATATATACATGTAGGTGGAGTGGATAGAATACTTTAATCTGGATGTTCCACATGATAATAATAGCTCTGGTATTGGACTGATCTAGGTAAGTAATATATACATGTAGGTGGAGTGGATAGATTACTTTAATCTGGATGTTCCACATGATAATAATAGCTCTGGTATTAGACTGCTCTATGTAAGTAATATATACATGTAGGTGGAGTGGATAGAATACTTTAATCTGGATGTTCTACATGATAATAATAGCTCTGGTATTGGACTGCTCTATGTAAGTAATATATACATGTAGGTGGAGTGGATAGATTACTTTAATCTGGATGTTCCACATGATAATAATAGCTCTGGTATTAGACTGCTCTATGTAAGTAATATATACATGTAGGTGGAGTGGATAGAATACTTTAATCTGGATGTTCCACATGATATCATAATAATAGCTCTGGTATTGGACTGCTCTATGTAAGTAATATATACATGTAGGTGGAGTGAATAGATTACTTTAATCTGGATGTTCCACATGATAATAATAGCTCTGGTATTGGACTGATCTAGGTAAGTAATATATACATGTAGGTGGAGTGGATAGAGTACTTTAATCTGGATGTTCCACATCATAATAATAGCTCTGGTATTGGACTGATCTAGGTAAGTAATATATACATGTAGGTGGAGTGGATAGAGTACTTTAATCTGGATGTTCCACATCATAATAATAGCTCTGGTATTAGACTGCTCTATGTAAGTAATATATACATGTAGGTGGAGTGAATAGATTACTTTAATCTGGATGTTCCACATGATAATAATAGCTCTGGTATTAGACTGCTCTATGTAAGTAATATATACATGTAGGTGGAGTGGATAGAATACTTTAATCTGGATGTTCTACATGATAATAATAGCTCTGGTATTGGACTGATCTAGGTAAGTAATATATATGTTGCTGGGTGGAGAGTACTTTAATCTTAATGTTCTACATGATCAGGTTGGGGAAATGAGGGCTCTCCAATTTTGGAGGTAACAAAGTCGTTTTTCTTGAATAACTTCAAAAATAAGAACGGACTCAGTTTCTTGTCAATGGCGCATAAATTCATATATTTTCACAGGTTATGTGCTCTGAATAAATTGTTGCACATTTACTTCAGGAGATGGAACGTGGTCTATTGTTTTTTTTTTCAAATTGCCATTTCAAAATATTCAGACGAACTATTAATCATAGCAATGGCAAATATGTGCTAACATATGTAACTACATGTATATATGAATTTATGCGCCATTGAACAGAATATGCAAATTTGTTAATATTTTTAATGTTATTCAAGAAAACAACTTTGTTATCTCCAGAATTGGAGAGCCCTCATTTTCTCAGCCTGATGATAGTTCTGGTATAGGATTGCTCTGTCAGTGAATATATACATGTAGGTGGAGTGAATAGAGTACTTCAATCTGCATGTCAAATTTTACAGTAAATTTCATCATAATTTCATCACTGGATCTACATGTATAGGGCTACTTTAATCTAGATGTCCTGAATCGGCAAATTTTACAGTAAATTCCATCATAATTTCATCTGGATGTAGAGTAAGATACAGAGAGTAGTATTCATAAAGGTCAAGCATCCAGCTATTATTATCCACAATGGGTTTGTTGTAGAATTTGCTAGCAATATGGAACATTACAGAATCATGTCCAGTCATTGTTTGTTGTTTATGTTTTTATGAATATTTTGGTTATGTCGATGTCTGCAGAGAGAAGTAAGTTTCCTTGACATTTTCTAAGATGTTTTAGACGACTCACATCAGGTGTTATTTCGGCCATGTAGCTTTGCTCTAGGACAGTGTGGTAAGCCGGTGCCAGTTTTCAAGGAGACAACTGTCTGTGGTTTACATCAGCCTCTTGCAGAGTTCAACATCCGTGTCACCAAAGAGGAGGAGGAGGAGACACAGGTAATGGGATAAGAATTTGGATGAAAGTGTGACATAGCCATATGAACTCTTGTCAATTTGTCACCATTTAATTATCTGGATATGACTTTAACTGGGATCATCAAACTTGCATAAGACAGAGATGTGAACATAAAGCAGAAGTCCATCACAAAGTGAAAAGCAGATTGACCTATTTTTTGGGATCACTGGATCAAAGTTGTTTCTTTTGTCACTGATTGGTTTTTAACTACCACACAATTTTAGAATGATAACGCCTAAAGGATCATCCATTTAGTATGTATGGGGGGTGGGGGGGATTAGATGTCTTTTTGCTTACGTTTACATGTGCGGGAAAGGGGGATGTTGTAAGTGAAGCGAATGTATGCATATGGGGAGTAAATAATGAACTGGATTCAATGATTTCTGCAAACTCTCCCATCATGCATACATGTATAAACATAATATTGCAGTTGACCCATTTCCCCTATCTCCCAAAAGCAGAAGACAGAACACCATAGTTCCCTTTTAGGTTAAATCTTCTCCTTAATTGGGCCAGACCATTGGTATAGTATTATTCCACTCTGGTTATCATTTCAACCTGCTGTGTTCACCAAATCAGAACTTTGTTGTTTAGCTCAAGCTCGTTCTTGCTCTCTGAAATCGTGAACTTAATTTAGATGTGAAGTCCATTTTTCACACCATGAATTGTTATGTTTCCTTTTAACTAGCATTGGAAAAAAGGCATTCCATGTAGATTGGGCAGTCTTATTCTCACACCTTTAACTGTCATGCTGTTCTACCATTCAGGAATTGGCTGAGGTCAAACTACCTGATGAGGAAGACATTAAAACACCACTGGATATCCTAGAGCCAGGGATAGAACGGACGTCCGAGAATCTCATGTCTGAAGCAGATACACACATAAGGGAGACAACCCTGGTCACCCTGTCCACCATTCCATCTACATGTAACATCACTGATGGATCTACTCCAGTGCCCTCTACCTTATCTATGTCTAGCTCAACGGGCTCGGGGGTGAGCTTACTGAGTGGCCTCACACCTCAACCACATGCCTCAACACCTCAACCAGACAAGCCTCTGCCCAGAGTTAACACACTACCCCAGAGTGCAGTCACGGATCTTCCTAAACCTACTCAGGATAGCAGGCAGATATTGTTACAGCATCTCCAAGGGCAAGTACCCAATATGGTACCACCAAACATGGGAATCAGTGTTGCTAGAGCGCAAAATAATGGACATGAAATTTCCGGACAGGAAGCCCCTGTTGCTATGGAAACTGACGAAAGCCAACAGGTTGATCAAGAGAGCAGTACAATGACAGTCGAATAGCTGTTGTCTGAATTAGATTGTTTAACATGGCAAAATGGTAGAAAACATAACATGTCTGAAAAATAGCTGAACATTGTGTCAGAGTGTTAAACAATTATAGAAGTGTTAACTGTCGGAGAGATCAGACTGTTCAGCGCTGGCAAAAGACGGGGGTAATTAAACGTCTCACCAAGATATGAGAGCGTGCTGGCCAGATACTGCACATGTTGGAGTCTTCATTTATCATCAAATTCTCCCATCAATAATTACATTTCTGCATGTATTATGCACCCTGCTTGACAGATGAACACTAACCATGCTAACTTAACCACAGAATTAAGCTATTAAGAAATGAATTGTTCATGTTTTCAAATTATTTACTAATTTGGTAACCCTGTGGATACCAGTCCACTGAGTTTACAGGCTTCCATAGGGATATCTCTGAAAATGGCCTGCTAGTTTAACATCTTCCGAGAGAGTTAAAAGGTCTCAAATCTACGCCTGCTATAGTTGCCCTAATCCTCCTTTGAGATTCTGCTGTAGATTAAAAATTCACTGGAAATTGCCCCTTAGCCCCTACAGTGCTCTTAGGCCCAGGGTCCACTGACGGGTTCAATTTATGGTCCCATGTATCTCGGATCATCTCAGCGGTTACAGCCACACTTCAACAAAGCCGAGGCCCACCTCCTACTGTTGGTAGTGGGCAACTATAGCAGGTGTAGATTTGAGACATAAATATTAAACATTTATAAACAATGTTAGTATTTATTATCAAATCAAACCTGCTATAGTCTTGACTGCCCGACCCAGCCTCCCCGCACTCTTCTCGGCCTTGCACGCAGCACGCTATAGGCTTATAGAAGGAAAGTGATTTGGGGAAGTGCGTTTGGGCGCAGGCGCAGTGTAACCTATTGGCTGAGGCTCCAGAGGATGAGAATTTTTAATCTACAGCAGAATCTCAAAGGAGGATTAGGGCAACTATAGCAGGTTTGATTTGATAATAAATACTAACATTGTTTATAAATGTTTAATGGGCTGTGGGGTCTTGTCGTTGCCATGTACGTACGTACGTCCGTCCGTCCGTCCTGGCGTCCGTCCGTCAACATGTTCTTGTCCGCTGAATATCTGCAGATCTATGAAGTCGGGCCCGACCAAACTTTGGTGAGAGCTTCCTGAATGTTGACCGATGAAATGATTAGATTTTCAGATGGCTATGATGATTTCATGATTTTTAATTATTTTTTTTTATTATTTATTGATGACTCAGCTTTTGCACTGTTACCTATGCCCATCAACATGTTCTTGTCCGCTGAATATCTGCAGATCTATCATTTCGGGCCTGACGAAACTTTGGTGAGAGCTTCCTGAATGTTGACTGATGAAATGATTAGATTTTCAGATGGTTATGATGATTTCATGATTTTTTTTTTTTTTTTTTATTACTTATTGATGGCTTAGCTTTTGCACTGTTGTCTATGCCTATCGCGAACCCTTGGTTGCATGTTTCATTGTGAATTTTGAAGGTTCCCTGATACAAGTAAGCCTGGTCCATTCAAGATTCTCATTGAATGAAGGACAACATTTTTCGTTAATTTTGCTATTAAATCATTCTATTCTACATCATATGTTTTATCCTAAAACTGTTCCATGAACCATATTTGTGTCCACACATTTAACTGGTACAACATTTTTGTCAAATTTTGTCGCCAAACCTGTTGCTGTACCTTGGAAATTATTTAAAACGAGTGATTAGGAGAGCCCATTTTTAGCCTGACTCTGGGCAATTTTGAACCAGTTTGCATACCTGAAGCTTATGCCCCCCCCTCCCCCCCAACAATAATGATAAGGGTGGGCCTGTGTCAATCAGTGTGTTTACTTGTCACATTTGTGCAATGCATAAATTGCCACTGATAAAGCTACACTTTCTTGCATGCTGTAATCCCAGCACACCACTTACGTGAAACCGAAGTCTGTTTTATACGGTATCTAGGGATTTTTTGCAGGTTCTGATCCCAAACTCCCAGTTCCTTTTCGTAATTCATTCTTGAGGGTCCAATTTTTTTAAGTGAATTTCGGCGCAAATAGCCTGTGATCAATCACAAGACATGTATTAACATGAAATTCAATACCCAGCTATGCAATCGGATCGATATTGAGGATCCCAGAGGCTTTTTCCAGTATTTCCTTCAGAAATCCTTTCAAATTGAACAACAACGACACTTTCGTTTTTTGTTTCATTTGAGTTTTGGGCACCCATATGTTTTCCGAAACTAAATTGGCTCTAGATGCAGCCCTGATCCTACTTGACTAAATAAAAAACAGGCTGAGGGGTCCACGCACCTTTTAGGTGCTATTCATGTTTCTCAGTTATTCTGTTTCAGCATTGTTCCACAGATAATCCCTGTGTAATAATATGTAATCAGTTCATACTTCTGGTTTTTACCCCTCTGGCAAATTTTGCCCGAAGGGTATTGTCGTCGTCAGCGTCGTCTGTCTGTCTGTCTGTCTTTCTTGTGAACACAATATCTCAAGAAGAATTATAGCCAGGCATTGTAAATTTATACCATGTATGCATCTGGTGAAGGGTCAGAAACCTATTGAAAATGACCGACCTTGACCTCTTTTTTCAAGGTCAAATTGCAGTTTGAATGTAGATTTGATGCTGCTATCACCATATCTCTTACAGTATTATAGCCAGCCCTTGTAACGTAAGTTCAATGATGTACATGTATCTGGTAGTTGACCAGTTGCCTAAAAGTTGAATCTGCCACTCGCACATTATTTTTGTCACAGACCTTATGAAGTTAGTAAACTTGGATTGCGTGAGTATTGATTTGTTTCTGCAATGTTTAAAAGAACTCTCCATGTACATTGTACAAGTTATGATCGACAAGTGCTTTACAGTAATTGGGTTATATGGAATAGGAAATTCTAATTTTCAATCATTTGGTAGTGTGTTTATCTACACTGCTATTACCAACTTGCCAGCTTCAATACACACAATTCAGTATAAATTGTCATCTAGATACATGTAAACTGTAGCCTGAACACATATCCTATTTCACATTTTAACATTTCATCACAGACCACATCAGGCTCCAAATGCAGGTCAAGTTGTGGTGAACTGTCCTGCATCAACCTATTAATAGTCAGCCATTCTGCATGCTATCCAATGAATTTAAATCAGTTTGTGCTGGGACATTTTGTGGGTATCATGTAAGTTACTTTACTTTCAATGCTGTTTAATAGTTTATTCAAATTCCCGTACCATATTTTTTGTTATTCAACAGACCAATTTCTTTACTGGTTTTAATTGTTTAGGTTTTGTACCACTGATAATAACATAGTACTGATACTGTAGAATTGGGTCTCAAACTAAAAGTTAGTGACCTATCTGGTAGTGTGAATACAATTATTCCATGTTGAGTACAATTTGTTCCCATGTATGGTGGAATGTCTGGACTCTCAAATGAAAATGTGTTATACATGTACATATCACAGGGTTGAGGAACAAACATGGTTGCAATTAAGATATAATGAAAGAAATTTCATTAAAATTATTGGATCTAAGTATTTTATAAAATTAGCTTAAAAAAAGGCTTTCCTGGTGGGAACTGTTTTCTTTTGGGAGAAATCAAGAGTATGGAAACAGAGCCCACATCTAGCATTGACTCAACAGTGACATGTTTAAAGGGCCGTAATTTATTTTCTTCGGGTAGAATTTATTCAGATAAAGTAACTTTGATCATAATGTGAAAATATGAGCACATACTTGAAGTTTTCCTCCAGTGTTTTCCCCTTTCGAATATTGACTATATATCACTTTGGGATATAATTTAAACAAAAACATTGTATTTATGAACAACATGCGTCTAAATATTTCTTGTCATTTCAAATCTTTCTCCATTTTGATTCCCAGAATCACTGCCACGAAGTGTGTCGGTGTTTCACAGATTCACATAAAAACATTAACTCCAAAACCATTCATTCAATCTCGTCACTTCAAATCTTCAACATATTCTCAAATAGCTATCCACTGTCAGATTTTGAGACCACTGATTTAATTTCCAAGGCCACAGCACCGTAAAAGTCAGAAGCACTCCAAAATTCAGTTTACTCATATTTCTCATTTCCCATGTCAATATCAGAAATTAAAAAAACTCTCAATTGAAGTTGCCTCAAAATTTTACTGAATTGAGCAAATAGCTCTATCAGTATTTAAAAACTCAGACCACTCAGCAAAGTTTATTTTACCTTTTTCTTTAAATCTAACCTGATTGCATTAGTGAGCTTATTTGTCTGCTTGGGGACAAAGTTCTACCAAAAAAAAAGTTCTACCAGAAGGATTTGAAATAATGGCGGAATTAAGATAGAAGATCATACTTGAATATTAGTATATTGATTTGTAAGTTCTACTTCAAACATTTAAAAAATGTTTAATTTGTGAGAGATATCATGTACATATGAATCCAGGAACTTATGTTCATCTATGACATATACCAAGCCATTTGGTTGAATCCATTAATTTAGAATCTGATTAGATGTGTACAAAATATATTAGTACATGTCCCCATCAAGCACATCATTGGCATGAATGATCTGGATTTTCATATTCGAATTTCAGCTAAGATAAACGAAAAATAAAACAGCAATGCCAAAGACTAAGAAGCAAAGTGTAGACATTAGAAGTAAAGTTACCAGAACCTCAGTGCAAAATTTTCCAATCAATCAAGGCCTTGGCAGAAGCTGACCTTGCTCAACTTCCTTTGTATTTCCCATATGAGAGAACTACACTCAACCATACGAGATAACATTTTTGTTAATCTAGTTCTAAAAATACACTGATGATATATACATGTAATGCATGCTTGCTGGGTGTAGACAATGACTGATAGCCGAGGGGTATTGGAGCCCAATGGGCTATTTTCTAAAAGTTAAAATTATCACTTGGAAAGCTGTTACAGTGACATTCAAAACTCAAATAAAAAGTTAAATATTCAAGTTTTGTTGAATTCTTAATACATTGTACCATGTACAATACCATTCACACATTTTCAGTTATATACGGTAAGTTTCCTAAGTATTCGTGACCCTAATTAAATTCGAAAACGGGCATTTTTTGCAAAGTCACGTGACACTTCTCTCCAAGTAATCAAAAAATATTGCCTGACAAATCTAAACGCACAACAAACATTTCCCGGGTTTTGCTTCCGGATTTCCCCTCGACCACACGTGTTCGTACCACTGAACTTCGCCGAAGTATATTAGGCTTCCTTCTACACACAAAGTATAGTGAATGTCTCGTGGTTGTTCATCTTATATCGTTAGAGTGCTGGCTGGGGTAAATATCACAGAACATCACAGTTGGCGTATTGTGATCTTTCATTGTCGAACGGTATGGGCATTTAATATGGGGACTCTAATTTACGAAAACGTCCGTTTTTCTGAACTGACCTGCACAAACTATTTGGAAGTGGTCAGTTTTGCATGACTGCGATATTCACTTCCGGTCACGAATACTTAGGGAACTTACCGTATTGCTGGATATGTACTTGGAGCTTCAGCCATTCAGAAACATTGTTTTCATAGGCTTTATAACTTAGCCTTTTTATCAACACATTGACTGCTGACGACAAGTGTACTCCTAGTGTACTGCTAAACCATGCAGGGATATATTCATAGTAGTTGTACTGCTTTTCATTGGCCAATTCAAATTTCCCATCATGGTTTTAATGTGTGTTGCAGCAATCAGTATATGATAGCAAATGTTGTACAACTCCTGGTAGCAGAATCTGGTACACCTGCAGTTGCGAGTCCTCTTAGCTTGCTAAGGGCATTTCACGTTTCACTTAACCCTATCCTTAGCTTATCGCTATGATTCGGCATGTATTTCACACAGCGCCACCTATCGGCCGCAAAAGACGATTATCTGGAGGGAGATAATTCTATCAAAAGTTGTTCACAAAGCATCAAGTCACATGTCCGCCCCATTTAAACGATCCAATGAAATTAATATTTTGACCTGGGGATTTCAGACATGTCAGCTTCACGAGGCGCAAGACTGGGGAATTCTACGCAAGACCAAAACGAAGTTGTGCGAATTAGCTATTTTATTTCTCATTATAATGGAGCATACTTTGTTTTTCTTAAGAAAAATCAGATTACAAATGGCCTATCATATTTGAAAAAAATAGAATCAGCGGCAGTTCTCGGGAAAATGATATGCTTTTTATTTTGTGATGGGGGCACTTCGAGGCCCACAAAGGGATCATTTCGGTCGATCACTTTCTGGATTGGTTGATTGTTTGAAGTTAAACGTTGCACCTAACCTTATTGGTCACACAGCGACGATGACCCAAACAAACATACCCTAACAAAACCCTAACTCTAACAACAAGAGCCCCAGGGGCTTCAATATACGCCCGTGTATCTGGAATTACATTGGTCCAAATTTCAAGGTTGTTTGGTAGCCTGGATTCCAATTGGTAGCTAGCCTACAATTTTGTGCTTCTGAGAATGTAACATATAACATCTTAAACTAAAACGAGCTTAACTCTTGATAACTAGTTGACCTTGAAGCAAGAGCCGAGAGCTCACATATCCCACACTGAAATTGACAATAGGCAAACACAAGAAAATAGTAGTTTTCCTGCAAATGGATTCCTTTCAGGCAAGATAATTTTTAATGAAGGAAGAAGAAAGCGATGAAGTAAACCTTTGTTCTTGAGTTAATAAAGAGGTATGAACTTCATAAAGGACCCCTCTCCCCGTTAAATTACTAAATGTATGGTTTTTATTTCACAACAGTTTAACTAAATGTAGCTGTTTCAAATGTGGGAGACAACTCCACAGGATGAATGCCATATACATGTAGGGGAGAGCATACTGAATATTCCAACCTAACACAATGACATATGGTCAGCTAAACTTGATTCAGTTTTGAAGGACTGTGACCTTGACCTTGGACAAATTGATCTCAAAATGTATGGCTCCTCTTTGCCATGCGAGTAAGGTATACTCAAAGTTCGGTACCATTCCATACCTGGAAACTAGAGATATCGCATGGACAACAAATGTTAATGCATGAATGGACAGAACGCAACATCGCATTACATGACCTCATCTTCGACAGGCATATGAAAATGTGATTTCCTGATTTTGGGGTCACAGTTACCTTGACCTTTGAACTTGACCTAAATTTTGGTACACGACACTTTGTCTTCCGTCAATGTATCAATGGACACAAAAAAATCATGATTTTTATGAATTGCATGATTTTGGGGGTCACAGTGATCTTGACGTTCGGCCTTGACCTACATTTTGGTATGTGACACATCATGTCCCCCTAATGAATCTACGGACACAAAACAAAGTAATTTTCAAAGATTTCTTGATTCTGGAGTCACAGTGACCTTGAATCCACTCACCAAATATTAGTAATTTTTAATGATTTCCTGATTTTTAGGTCACACTGACCTTTGACCTTGATTCTGGTGTCGCAGTGATCTTGACTATTGACTTGGATCTAAATTGTGGTACATGACAAAACGGCTACCCGTAATTTCTCAATGGACTCAAAAAATCATGATTTTTAACAATTTCATGATTTTGGGGTCACAGAGACCTTGACCTTTGACCTTGACCTACATTTTGATATGTGAAATATTGTGTCCCCCTAATGTATCTACTCACACAAAGAAATGTTATTTTTAATAATTTACTGATTTTTCGGTCAGTGACCTTTGACCTTGACCTATATTTTGGTATGCGACACCTCGTTTCCCCCTATTGAATCCACTCACAAAAAATTAGAAATTTTTAATGATTTCCTGATTTTTCCGTGACACTGACCTTTGATCTCGACCTACATTTTGTATGCAACACATCGTTCCCCCCTAGGGCATCCACTCACCAAAAATTAGAACTGTAGATAGAAAACTGTCAATGATCAATGATTTCCTGATTTTAGGCAACAGTGACCTTTGACCTCTGACCTCGACCTCAATTTCGGTACGCGACACATCGTCTCCACCTAGCGTATCCACTCACAAAAAATTGCAACTGTGGATAGAAAACGTTCACTGATATAGACCGGACACAAACACTTCAGTGATTTCCTGTTTTTCAGGCCAGTGACCTTTGACCTTTGACCTTGACCTTCATTTTTGTTCGCGACACATCGTCTCCCCGTAGGGTATCCACTCACCAAAAATTGGAACTGTGAATAGAAAAGTGTTCCAGATAAAGACCGGACACGGGGGACGGACAGACGGACACACGGACAGACGGACGGAAACCGCCATCACATAATACGTCCGCTTTTTTGGCGGGCGTATAAAAACCTGAACAAAACTACACAAAATTTTGAATCTTCGTTTTATGAATGTGATTGCGCTGATGTCGGATGTCACGGGACCAATTGGATGAGACCATTTGGGAAACGCCCTAATACACTCAGATAGCACCCGTTAATGCATGGCTAAGAGCAGAAGTTTCTACGTATGATCGTGCCATGCGTTCGGATGATGCTGTGAGTATATTCGTAGTCAATGTTTCTATGGAGAACGGAGTCTAATTTACCACAGCTGCAGAATACCACAAATTAACATCATTTTATTACCCCCCCCCCCCGATGGTATATAACCATGGAAATCTGTATGTCTTCAACACAACTTCTCCACTTTTTATCACTTATTTTCCATTAATATTTCAACAATATAAGTTATTTCTCAACAAATGTTTTGTGACCATTCATATCCTGAGTGCAAAGGATCATGGGCAAATTCAAATGGTGACCCACGAATTTCTCAATGGACTCAAAAAATGATGATTTTTAACAATTTCATGATTTTGGGATGACAGTGACCTTGACCTTTGACCTAGACCTACATTTTGATATGTGACACATTGTGTCCCTCTAATGTATCTACCGACACGAAATGTTATTTTTAATAATTTCCTGGTTTTTGGGTCACAGTGACCTTTGACATTCGACCTATATTTTGGTATGCGACACTTCATTTCCCCCTATTGAATCCACTCACAAAAAAATTAAACATTTTTAATGATTTCCTGATTTTTTGGTCACACTGACCTTTGATCTCTGACCTCGACCTACATTTGGTATGCATCACGTCATTCCCCCCAGGGCATCCACTCACCAAAAATTAGAACTGTGGATAGAAAACTGTCAATGATTTCCTGATTTTAGGCAACAGTGACCTTTGACCTCGACCTCAATTTTGGTACGCGACACATCGTCTCCACCTAGCATATCCACTCACAAAAAATTGCAACTGTGGATAGAAAATGTTCATAGATATAGACCGAACACTTCAGTGATTTCCTGTTTTTTAGTGCCAGTGGCCTTTGACCTCTGACCTTGACCTTCATTTTGGTACGTGACACATCGTCTCCCCGTAAGGTATCCACTCATCAAAAATTAAAACTGCAGATAGAAAACTGTCCCAGATATAGACCGGACACGATGGATGGATGGATGGACAGACGGACACACGGATGGAAACTGCCATCCCTTTATACATCCGCCTTTTGGCGGGCGTATGAAAAGGCAGACAAAAGCCAGCTCATGTATACACAAGAATTTGGTCTACTGAGAGAAAAATACAGATGGTTCTAAAGATGGTGAGTAACATGTGCTACGTAATATCTTTAGTTCCAAAACCTGTCGACTACCAGGCAAAAGTTCTATATTCACTGCCATGACTGCAAAAGCTATATTGTCGACTGTGAAAGGTATTGGGTCCACTAAAAGGAACTACAGCCTTAGGCACTGAAACGGGGCTATTTAAATGTAAAATAGGCTGTTGGAATAATTCCACTAACTCTTTGATGTTCCATCCCATGGCAAAGAGCCATACTTGTAGTCACACGCATTCCTCTCAACAAGGATCTCTAGTGCATTAGTGTAATTGCACACATATATATATTAAACAAAATAATAACTTGTGACCGCTGGGACAGATATTTATTATGAAACGAACCTGATGAAATGATAAAATAATGTCTTTACTGCATGTTACCAATATTTGTAAAAAAAATCACTTTTTTCAGATAATAGAAAGCATATCCTTCAGCAGTAAATAACAATACGAAGCTGCGGATCTGAAAAGCCCTCGGCTCTCGATACATTCATAATGTATTCAATTTGAACCAAGATGTCAGGAACACCAAGCAGTCAAGTCAGAAATATACAGATTATCAAAAATTTTGCAATTAGGAATGACCCCCAAGGTTTCCGTCCAATCAGAGAAACCGGTATTCATTACATAAGTTTCTTGGTGCATCAATGATGTATAGCAAATCTTACATCGAGCATTTGAACGGTATCGGAGATAGAGATCATTAATGATTTCGCATAAATTAAAGATGGCCGCTCATCCTTCCCGCAACTCAGAGGAACTGATGTGGCTATTAATTGAAAGTCTCTTGATACATTGATGCTGCATACCAAGTTTCGTATAGAACACTGAAATGGTATCAGAGATATACATCATTCAAGATTTTGCATAAATTAAAGATGGCCACCAAGGTTTCCGTCCAATCAGAGAAACCAGAACTGCCATTTGTCGCGAGTCTCTTGATGCACCGATGATGTATACCAAATTTTACATTTTGCATAAATTAAAGATGGCCACCAAGGTTTCCGTCCAATCAGAGAAACCAGAACTGCCATTTGTCGCGAGTCTCTTGATGCACCGATGATGTATACCAAATTTTACATCGAGCACTTGAACGGTATCAGAGAACGAGATCATTAATGATTTTGCATAAATTAAAGATGGCCGCCCATCCTTCTCCCCACTCAGAGGAACTGATGTGGTTATTCATTGCAAGTCTCTTGATACATCGATGCTGTATACCAAGTTTGGTATAGAACACTTAAATGATATCAGAGATATATATCATTAAAGTTTTTGCATAAATTAAAGATGGCCGCCAAGGTTTTCGGTCCATCAGGTCCCGATTTAAAGTATCTGTATGCATCGATGATATCTACCAACTTTTATATAAAACAATTGAATGGTAACAGAGATATGTATCATTATCGATTTTGCATAAATTAAAGATGGCCTCCAGGATTTCCAGCTGATCAGAAAAGCCGGTTTGGTACTTCATTGAAAGTTGCTTGATGTATCGATGATGTATACCAACTTTCGTATTGAACAGTTGAATGGTTTCCGAGATATGGATCATTATCCATTTTGCATAAAATTAAAGATGGCCGCCAAGGTTTCCACCCAATCAGGCCCCAATTCAATAGGCTTCTGGTCCTTGACTAAGTGAATAAGCATACCAAATTTGGAATTCTTCCGTGGAACCGTTTTCCGGCTATCTTGCTCACGTACGAACAGACGGACGTATAAGACCACAATATCCCATGACCAAAACTGGCCGAGGGGTAACAAGCAGCCAGAGGATGCTAGGTCCCCCGCCAAAATGGCAGCAATATTTATAAGCGCTGTCGGTTTCAGAAGATATTCATGAGGATAGCAACAGCTACTTCACAGGCGTAAGAAGCAGAGGGGTCTTTCCACCTTCCCAGGTTTTGAGATCAACTCCGAATGGCTGACTGAATGTTGATTGCTACTGTAATATATTTTCTTTACCATGTAGCATGAAAATTATGTAACCGAAATGCAACCCCAAGAGACAACTCATGGCATATTATCTACAAACTAAATTTGACAAGAATATGAAGGCATCCTCAACCTATTGCCCAGAAACCAAATTTAGACTTTGCCACAAGGAGTCACCACCTGTAGGTGCAGCAGGCAAAACACAATCCCAAATGACATCTCATGTCATGGTATCGGCATATGAACTTTGAGACTCTGAAGAGGCGTCCTCAAGTTATTGCCGGTACTAGATGCCCACCGGTGTTCATGTTATTTGGGGTGGGTCACATATGAATACAAAATTTGAGAATAATCTGATGAGCAGTTGCCAAATTATTGCCCGGAAACAAATTTTTTCACCAGGAGACGCCACCTGTAGGCAGAAGCGGGAAAAATACAATCCCAAGGAACATGGTATCGTGGGGACATCTGCATACCAAATTTGAAAAGAATCCGATGAGGGTCCTCAAGTTATTGCCCAGAAACCAAATTTAGATTTTGACACCAGGTGACGCCACCTCTAGGCGCAAGTCATTGAAATGCATTATCAAGCGACATCTTATGTCACGGTACATTCATACAAAATTTGAGAAGAATCCGATGGTCAGTTCTCAAGTTATTACCCGGAAACGAATTTGTGATGTTGCCACCAGGTGGCGCCACCTGTGAGTGCAAGTGAGCGAAAGGCAATCCCAAGCAACAGCTCGTGGCATGGTAAATGCATGCCAAATTTGAGAAGAATCCGATGAGCCGCAACGTTTCTCATGTTACCCAGAAAGGTACATATGTAGGATATTTCAAAGAAATTCGACCAAGTGTTTCTAAGTTATCACTTGCAGCATGGAATAATGGAATGAACTCTAGTGGTGCCACCTCCGGGTGGATTTTGCTGAAACGCATCACCAACGGTGTTTTGTCGCAGGGAATGCATTTACCAAATTTCGAAGAAATCTGACGAATTGTTCGAAAGTTATCGCTCGCGAAGGATTTGAACAAACATGAACGGACATGCATTAAAGATTGGAACAAGACCCAGTGGCGCCACCTACAGGCGGATCTTGCTGAAACGTAATACCAGCGACGTCTTGTCGCAAAGAATGCAGATGCCAAATTTCGGAGGAATCCTACAAAGCATTTAGGAGTTATCGCTTACGCAGTATTTGCACGGACATGCACTAAATATTGGAACAAGACTCAGTGGCGCCACCTACAGGCGGATCTTGCTGAAACGTAATACCAACAGGCGTCTTGTCGCAAAGAATGCAGATGCCAAATTTCGGAGGAATCCGACAAACCAGTTAGGAGTTATCGCTTATGAAGCATTTGCACGAACATCCACTAAAGATTGGAACAAGACCCAGTGGCGCCACCTACAGGCGGATCTTGCTGAAACGTAATACCAACAGTCGTCTTGTCGCAAAGAATGCAGATGCCAAATTTCGGAGGAATCCGACAAAGCATTTAGGAGTTATCGCTTACGAAGTATTTGCACGGACATGCACTGACATGCACTAAAGGTTGGAACAAGACCCAGTGGCGCCACCTACAGGCGGATCTTGCTGAAACGTAATACCAAGAGACGTCTTGTCGCAAAGAATGCAGATGCCAAGTTTCGGAGGAATCCGACAAAGCATTTAGAAGTTATTGCTTACGAAGTATTTGCACGGACATGTCCGTGCATGCACGGACACATAGAAGCAAGACCCCAGTGGCGCCACCTACAGGCGGATCTTGCTGAAACGTAATACCAAGAGACGTCTTGTCGCAAAGAATGCAGATGCCAAATTTCGGAGGAATCCGACAAAGCATTTAGAAGTTATTGCTACGAAGTATTTGCACGGACATGTCCGTGCATGCACGGACACATAGAAGCAAGACCCCAGTGGCGCCACCTACAGGCGGATCTTGCTGAAACGTAATACCAAGAGACGTCTTGTTGTAAAGAATGCAGATGCCAAATTTCGGAGGAATCCGACAAAGCATTTAGAAGTTATTGCTTACGAAGTATTTGCACGGACATGTCCGTGCATGCACGGACACATAGAAGCAAGAACCATTTTAAAGTCCCCGGCCGCGTTGCGGCGGGGGACAAAAATGAGTATTGAGACACAATGTAAAATCCTCATGGTTAGATGGACTGGAGCTATGCTGGGATGCATCCTCTCATGGCATCATATTATATACATGGACCTCCTACCGTCAGTACACCCCTAGTATATTACAGTTCTATTTGGTTATCTCCCCTGTCACCTTACATTTTCAAACACAGTGTGTCTGTGATAGGCAGAGCTCTTTCTGTAGATCAGGGGGAAATGCTTGCAACATTCCATGAATATTTCAGAAGTAGAATGAAAAGAAAACATTTCTGAATACAGGGAAATTATTACGTAAATGATTTGACCACCACTGGATTTTAGAAACTTACCATAAAAAGATAATGCAGAGGGTCATGAGGGGTAAGCTTAAATGGTGAAAATTCCAAACTGTAACTCAACACACATATTTCATGAAAATGTAAATGAATACAGGCAAAGTGAAATATCCCATTGTTTTCTACAATGAATTACACTTATACTGGTATTATTTAATACTAAATTACTGCCCAAACACACTTTCTAATGAGAATGAGTTAGTCCCACAAAATCACTCAACATGCGCCTCTCAAAATCGGTGGTTTAGCAGATGACATATTTTGAGCACGAAAGTAGTGCCACTGGAAAATGAACGAAAACACGCATAAAATTAGATAAATGGAAATGTAACTTAAACATATCAGACCTGCAACTATACGCGAACATTAAAAACACAGAAACCTGGACACTCTAAAGAAGGAAGTTTCAGACCTCTTTCTTGTCGTGTAAGAACTCTATCTTTTGCTGTGTTAGCAAGACACAGAGCCGGTGCTCAATTGTTTCCTGACTATAAGACAGGACCATTAGTCCCTACGGATCTACATCGCCCCGTGAAAAATATGTCATATTCTCAGATTCACTGTCATGCCTTCAGGCGATTAAAAGTGGAATTGTATTCTACAATTATGGGACTGTAGATTTGATCAACAAACTGATATTGTCTTTTGTTGGTTGCCTAGTCGCGTTGGCATCAAAGGTAATACTGAGGCTGATAAAATGGCTAAGGCTGCCCTAGTTGGTGAGGTTGATCCTGTTGGAATCCCATATGCATTGTAGCGATTTCAGACCCTCTAGCTGTACTTATGTGAGAAAGCTGTTTATAAGCAAAATATCTGCGTTAAGGATGTCCGCTGGTGGTTTTTGACTTTTTGCCATTTTGCCTGTTTTTCTATTGGATTATCTCCCTTCCCTGGGTTAAGAGCTGGGGATTTCCTTTAAAAGCCTTCTAGCCGAGAATTTTGCACACCAACATCCATCCAATTTGCTAAATTTTGATAGACATTGTGATTATCTGCAAACAGTTAGAATATAAGAAAAAGTTAAATACTATTTATATGAATTTTTCATGAATATGCTTCAAAACTAGGGCTATTCCCTATGCTTTCTGGGTTATCAAATTGAGCATGGGTCAGCCCACTTAACGTTGCCTACAGCTAAAAAAATGTCCGTAATTCCGTGATTCCGTAATTCCGTAAGATTTTCTTGTCCGGACAATAACTCTTGAACGATTCAACCGATCAACTTCAAACTTGGGGTGTGCCTTGACATTGGCGAGAGGACGGTTGGGATTGTTTTTCAGCAATGTGCGTAATCCAATATGGCCGCCGTCAGCCATTTTGGATTATAAGCAGTACGATCTTAGATTTTCTTGTCCGGACAATAACTCGTGAACGATTTAACCGATCAACTTCAAACTTGGGGTGTGCCTTGACATTGGTGAGAGGACGGTTGGGATTGTTTTTCAGCAATGTGCGTAATCAAATATGGCCGCCGTCAGCCATTTTGGATTATAAGCAGTTCGATCTTAGATTTTCTTGTCCGGACAATAACTCGTGAACGATTTAACCGATCAACTTCAAACTTGGGGTATGCCTTGACATTGGTGAGAGGACGGTTGGGATTGGTTTTCAGCAATGTGCGTAATCTAATATGGCCGCCATCAGCCATATTGGATTATAAGCAATTGGATCTTAGATTTTCTTGTCCGTACAATAACTTATGAACGATTTAACCGATCAACTTCAAACTTTGTGTGTGCCTTGACATTGGTGAGAGGACGGTTGTGATTGTTTTTCAGCAATGTGCGTAATCTAATATGGCCGCCGTCAGCCATATTGGATTATAAGCAGTTGGATCTTGTCCGGACAACAACTCGAGAACGATTCAACCGATCTACTTCATATGTGGGGAGTGCCTTGACATTGTTGAGAGGAGGATTAGGATTGTTTTTCAAGGACGTGCTTGATCCAATATGGCCACCATCAGCCATACTGGATTTCATTGGATTTTAAGCAGTTTGATCTTGTCTGGACAATAACTGGAGTACGATTCAACTGATCTACTTCAAACTTGGGGAGTGCCTTGACATCGGTGAGAGGACGGTTTGGATTTTTTTTCAGCGATGTGCATAATCCAATATGGCCACCGTCAGCCATATTGGATTATAAGCAGTTGGATCTTAGATTTTCTTGTCCGGACAATAACTTGTGAACGATTTAATCGATCAACTTCAAATTTGGGGTGTGCCTTGACATTGGTGAGGAGGACGGTTGGGATTGTTTTTCAGCAATGTGCGTAATCTAATATGGCCGCCGTCAGCCATATTGGATTGTAAGCAGTTGAATCTTGTCTGGACAATAACTCGAGAACGATTCAACCGATCTACTTCATACCTGGGGAGTGCCTTGACATTGTTGAGAGGAGGATTAGGATTGTTTTTCAAGGACGTGCTTAATCCAATATGGCCACCATCGGCCATACTGGATTTCATTGGATTTTAAGCAGTTTGATCTTGTCCGGACAATAGCTGGAGTACGATTCAACTGATCTACTTCAAACTTGGGGAGTCCCTTGACCTTAGTGAGAGGACAGTCATGTATTATGTTTTATGGATGTGCATAATCCAATATGGGTGCCATCTGCTGTATTAGATTATGTTAAGCTCATCAGCGATATCTCCATTTTCAAATCATACTCTTATCAATGATATGAGATATCATCGACCAAAAAAAATCGACCATAGAGGTCCATGGCCCCCGCAGCAGCAGCGCCAGTTATGGTGGATGTAATCCACCATAACTGGTGCTGCTAGCGGGGGACATGGACCTCTATGGTCGATTTTTTTCTTTGTTTTTCCTCATATTACACAATTATGAATGCAACAACACACATTATTCAAAAAGTTAATTACTTTGATTTACCACCATCATCCGAACGCATGGCACTATCATACGTAGAAACTTCTGCTCGTAGACATGCGGTAACGGGTGCTATTTGAGTGTAATAGGGCGTTTCCCAAATGGTCACATCCGACTGGTCCGTTACATCCGACATCGGTGCAATCACATTCATACAACGAAGACACACCTCCAGAAAGCGATCGATTGAAATGATCCCATAGTGGGCCTCGAAGTGCCCCCATCACAAAATATAAAGCATATCATTTTTCTGTGAAATGCCGCCGATTTTATTTTGTTTTCAAATATGTTAGGCCGTTTGTAATATGATTTTTCTTAAGATAAACAAAGAAGCATGCTCTACTAGAGTGAGAAATAAAATAGCTAATTCGCACAACTTCGCTTTGGTCTCGCGTAGACTCCCCCAGTCTTGCGCCTCTTGAAACTAACATGTCTGCATGTCTGATAAATATTTAAATACAGATAATTTCATTGGCTCGTTTAAATGGGGCCATTTGACCTCCTGCTTTGGGAACAACTTTCGAACTGGATTATCTCCCTCTAGATAGATGGCGCCGTGTGAAATACATGCCGAATCACAGCGATAAACTAAGGGTAGTGTTAAGTGAAATGTGAAATGCCCTAGCAAGCTAAGATGATTTACCACCAGCGGACATCCTTAATATTCTAACAAGCCAGTTATGAGATGTCCGAGTCATGTAATAAACAATTATAGTCTTTTGATATTGGTCAATATGTGGTTTTGTGGAGCTAAGAAAGCAATATCAGCCGAGGTGAAAATTGCATTCTCAGGTCCACAAAACCACATAGACCAATATCAAAAGACTAGTTTTACATGTACATGTATACCAATAGAACAATCATGACAATATACAACCAGCCTGTAGATCTTGCAAACTGACATGAGCAGCATGTTGCAGAATTGTTCAATGAAAATGACAGTTTGAATACAGAGAGAAATGGATTTATTTTAACATGTTTAAGCAGCCAAATACAGTATGGAATTGTATAAATAAATAGCAATAAACAATGCTTATGAACAAAGCAAACAATTTTGTCTAAAAATAAACTTTACATTTATTTACTGGGCTTTTTTTGGTTCATGTGTATATTCAAGTTCAACCATGAAACAAACAATATATATAATGTGTATATATAGTAGAGACAATCTAGACTGCTTAACCTTTTATTCAGAAACTAGAAAACAATCTGCTCATCGAATCTGCATGTATATACATGTAAATGGCTGTGATACTGCCTAGTACTGTGTCAAAAGTCGAACGGGAATAATTGTGATCAGCTGGGCACTCTCATGCTTTCAAGGAACTTCCTGTATATCAAAAAGTTTTATTGACTTGAACATCAAAGAGCACTGCGAGTCCAACAGTTTAGGGAAAGACCATTTTTACATCTAAAAATCTTAACATAATCATACATGTATGTCTTGAAAGGTGAACTGCGAAGATTTCCAATGTTCTGCTAAAATGTCAGAAATCAAGGCCTTTGGCTTTGTAGTTATAGTTGTTTATGTGTGGTAATCAGTGATGTAAGTGGACTTTTGTCAAAAAACCTGAAAATACTATCCTAGCACTTTAGGCCTGGGTCCAGGGGCCGCCTAGGCCCCTGGAAGCTCTGGGGTCCTAGATGGCTGGAGATGCATTCAAGCCAATTTCTGGCAAATAAAATAAGAAAATATGATTGGCAAGCCACTACGTTTTTTTGTGTTGTTTTTCAAGCAAAACCTGTTTCATAATACACCCTCATTCTGATTCTGAAATAAGCAAACTTATTTTGAAAATTAATTTCTGTAAATTTATTCAGAGACTCCTGTATGGAATAATACAGGCAGTGTCTGGTTTGACAGTTTATTTTTGCGTCTTGACAGATGCTTTGCCGATTTTGCGTGAGCTTGTAAAGATTTTTTTCCTGAGCTGCCGTATTACGTACTCTTATCATTACAAATGGTTACAAATGGTACATTCAGCCAAACCTGGCAAATTGAGTTTCCTTATGTAGTCTGAAAGGTGATCCCCGTGACAGTCTTTGTCCTCCAGCCATGACCAACGAAACTTATTTTTGATACTCTTATCCACCTCATTGACGTCTATGTCGGCACTGCGATGTAACACGCTCATGATTTTCACTTCGATTTTCACTCCGGCAAAAAAGGCGCAATTTTCACTTCAGACTGCCACGCAATATCCCATAATAGTTTCGGCTGCTAGCGATTTGAGCGCCAGTACTACAGTTGTCTCCCGAGTTGTATCACGTGGCGGACAAATCATTATAAAAATGGCGACTACGTCGGTTCTTCGCTAGAGACGATCGGGATCCAATTTTGAGGATCAAAAATGGTAACAATACATACTTTATCAAGATCAGGTAAAAAAATGCGTTTTTGAACGCTCAAATATCGATTTAGTCGACATCAAGTACACTTTCCTGGTAAAACCGGACGAGAATCTAAATTTCTATAAAAACGGATTTTTTTCCAAGTTTCAACAAAAAACCGGATTTCCGGCAAAAACCGGAAGACTTACATCACTGGGTAATAGTTTCCTGGATTATTTTCTTCTTTCGAGTATACGATAAGTCAAAACTTATACCACCAGAAAACAGGAGCCACAACTTTCGAAAACGTCATTGATTGGCTCCCATTGTTTTTGAAACATAATGACGTTATAGTGGTCCTCACTCATTCATCAGACGCAGCATGATGTCATGTAAAATGATACATTAACTAAAACTTGAATAAATGTCATAACATTCTACGGGCAAAGAGAGACAACTGATGAAAGTTTTCAATATGTATTTATAACAGGATAACTTAAATATTGTTATTAGTACAATTTAGCGAAATATATTCGCCCCAAAATCGTATAAGAGTTATATCACATAACACAAGATATATGTAAGCAACATTTCAGAAAAAAATTAAAAGCTTTGCAGTTCACCTTTAATGATAGTGCCTATTTCTGTCATTTAGCATAGATATGGGGCACTCATTTCAAGTATTACATATGCAACTGGGGGGATTTTGCAAATGTACTTTGGTAAAAAAATTGCATACAGCAGGGGGAGGGGCCTATGTACTTGGGTTTAAAATCTGTGGATATGGGCAAGAAAATCCCAATTTTTGTGTCTTCATGTACATCAAAACATTCTGCATTTCAGTTTGACAATAATTCATCATTGTCAGAATTATATGACAAAAAAAAACAACAACAATATATTGCTGATTGTTTCTGGGGACTTGTACAATAGAGGCATTGAATGAACCACAATAACCAGTTCTGAATATGGATTGATTAGCTGGATCAGAAAGGTGTGTTATACATGTACGACTAAACTGAGAGTCAATCAATGGAAACTGTTAATGGCTACATAGTATTGTACAAGTCCACCAGCAATGACTTGACTCCGACTCATTACTTAACTAGTACTTCAGACTAGATCATCTATAATGACCCTATTAAAGAACATTTAAACTGCATAAATATGTGTTAGCTAACAGAATTGCAAACTAACTTCTCACAGGACATTAAATTATTCCTGTACAATATTGCCCATATTTGATGGAAAATCCAGTGTGTTCCTTGTCCCATCACCAAGTGAGCTGTAATCTCTTCCCCACCCCCTCTTCTCTCTCTGAAATTTTTTTTCCACACCAGCTTCTTGTGAGCACAAAAATGGACAAGATTCAGCCCAGAATCTTTCCAGAAGCCCATTCCATCATGAAATTGTGGTATATCTCTTCTTTTCTCTCTAAAAATTACCATCTCCTTGCCATCACATGTTTGGCACATAAAGGTGTACTGGGCTACAACAGGACACAATATACTCTGCTTTAAAATCATTGTTCATCAGCACATGCACATATGGAGCACAAGACTACAATGTATGGGCTGGCCATGTGGAATATATGACCTATACTCTCAGCAGCTGGTATGATCAAGAAGATTTTTGACAAATTCACCTCAATTGTCATGTCATCCTGTCTTCAAAGGGCATTTTAAATTTTTTCAGAGCTTCATTTTTGGCCTTGAGCTTTTCCCTCCGTTTAGTGTTATTTCCTCCAATAGATGTAAATTCCACATTGATTTTTCTTCCAGCCAATGTTGTCTCATGAAGGCGTAATCCAACCTGAAAAAGGAATTTAGTGAGTTCATAACCACAATATCAATAAACCAGTTTGTTACCCCTCAGGCAAATTTTGCACGAAGGGTATTGTCGTCATCAGCGTCGTCTGTCTGTCCATCAATCTTGTGAACATGATATCTTAAGAAGGATTATAGCCAGGCATTGTAAATTCCTACCACGTTTGCATCTGGTGAAGGGTCAGAATCCTATTGAAAATGACCGACCTTGAGCTATTTTATCAAGGTCAAATTCTAGTATTTGCTATATATTAAGAAGGATCAAAGCTAGGGTATCCAAATTCATATTACATATGCAACTGGTGATTGACTAGAAGCCTATCCCAGTTGAGTGACCTTGACCTTGACCTTTTTATACGCCCGCCAAAAGGCGGACGTATTATGTGATGGCGGTTTCCGTCCCTCGTGTCCGGTCTATATCTGGGACAGTTTTCTATCCACAGTTCCAATTCTTGGTGAGTGGATACCATACGGGGAGACGATGTGTCGCGTACCAAAATGAAGGTCGAGGTCAGAGGTCAAAGGTCACTGGCCTGTAAAACAGGAAATCATTATTCATTGCCTTTTTTTCCATCTACAGTTCTAATTTTTAGTGAGTGGATGCAATAGGGGGAAACGATGTGTTGTGTACCAAATGTAGGTCGAGGTCAAAGGTCAATGTGACCGAAAAATCATTAAATCATAACAAAATTCTAATTTTTTGTGAGTGGATTCAGTAGGGGGAAATGAAGTGTCACATACAAAAAAATTAGGTCAAGGTCAAAGGTCACTGTGACCCCAAAATCAGGAAATTATTAAAAATAACATTTTTTTGTGTCAGTAGGTACATGTACATTAGGGGGAATTAATAACATTTTTTTGTGTCAGTAGGTACATTAGGGGGGCACGATGTGTCACCTACCAAAATGTAGGTCAAGGTCAAAGGTCAAGGTCACTGACCCCAAAATTGTGAAAAAATCTTGATTTTTTGAGTCCATTGAGAAATTACGGGGAGCCGTTTTGTCATGTACCAAAATTTAGATCCAGGTCAATAGTCAAGGTCGCTGTGACCCCAGAATCAAGGTCAAAGGTCAGTGTGATTGAAAAATCAGGAAATCATTAAAAATTGCTAATTTTTTGTGAGTAGATTCAATAGGGGGAAATGAAGTGCCGCATACCCAAAATTAGGTCAAGGTGGAAGGTCAAAGGTCACTGTGATCCCAAAATTAGGAAATTATTAAAAATAACATTTATTTTTATGTCAGTAGATACATTAGGGGGACACGATGTGTCACATACCAAAATGTAGGTCAAGGTCACTGTGACCCCAAAATCGTGAAATTGTTAAAAGTCATGATTTCTTTGTGTCCATTGAGGAATTACGGGGAGACGGTTTGTCATGTACCAAAATTTATGTCAAGGTCAATTGTCAAGGTCACTGTGACCCCAGAATCAAGAAATCTTTAAAAATTACATTTTTTGTGTCAGTAGATACATTAGGAGGACATGTGTTACGTATCAAAATGTAGGTCAAGGCCAAACGTCAAGGTCACTGTGACCCACAAAATCATGAAATTCATGATTTTTTGTGTCCACTGATAAATTGATCGTGTAATGCGATGTTGCATTCTGTCCATTCATCCATTAACATTTGTTGTCCATGCAATATCTCTAGTTTCAAGGTATGGATTGGTACCAAACTTTGAGTATACCTAACTCGCATGGCAAAGAGATCAATTTGTCAAAGGTCAATAGTCTGTGGGCTTATGTCAAAAAAGCAAAATTTTGGGTAGATTCTTGGCACCAATGTTTAAGCACACCTAGAAACATCACTGATTAAGAAAAAAATGGGTGCCAGTTTTTGCATTAATATTTAGGGCCTCCATTTTGAATTTCAAAATGGCCGCCTTTTTTTAGCCGATCTGTATGATTTTTTGTTATTCAACATTATTTTAAACATGTAATCGAAATGTGCGCAAATAGTTTGGGTTTGAAATGCATTACAGTTGAGACAACTGTTCATCTGAACTCGTTTGCATGGATATTAACCTGTTTTCGACGTTATTATCAAGAAATATTGGTATGAATGTGCAACTTCTTACTGTAGTCCGTGAGCTACTAGGGCTCACCTTGCACCCCCCCACTACAGACCGAAACTATGTTTTTTATGTGCTTTAGGACATGTCAAATAAGAAACAATTTGTTAACAGTCGATAAACTGGGACTCACTGCCCTTTTAATCACTTCGAAATTACTCCTGTGTTAATAAGTACAATTTTTGTGACAATAGGGGGTAGGGTTACAAGAATAGTCTTATATTCCATAATTATTATCCAATCTTTATAATGTTGGCCGCATATTATTCAGCATTGATTGCTGCATCGAATATTTACAGGATAATATCACTATTTGTTGGGTATGACGTCACACAGGGACCATACATACAAAAGTAGGAGTAGTAGCGAAAGCTGGCGTTTTGGGGTGCGTGAGGGTGTGCTTGAGCGAGTGAGGGACCATTCTTGGTTCGAATGCGTCGGGTGAGGTGTCAAAGTGAAGCCCTCTGTATGTAGACCACGGCTTGAGGGATCTTCACATGATCTGTGATGTCATTGGTGACATCAGTAGGAGTAGTAGACAAAGTAGGCATTTTGAGGATGCGGAGGAAGGTTTTTGGGGTAGAGATAGACCATCTGTGGGGTGTCATCTTGTAACTCTCTGCATGTAGATGCAGAGGGATACCCCACACGGTCCATTTAGACCACGGATGGTCCATCTCTACCCCAAAAACCTTCCTCCGCATCCTCAAAATGCCTACTTTGTCTACTACTCCTACTGATGACGTCACCAATGACATCACAGATCATGTGGAGATCCCTCAAGCCGTGGTCTACATAACGAGGGCTTCACTTTGACACCTGACCCGACGCATTCGAACCAAGAATGGTCCCTCAATCGCTCAAGCACACCCTCACGCACCCCAAAACGCCCGCTTTCGCTACTACTGCTACTTTTGTATGTATGGTCCCTGTGTGATGTCATACCCAACAAATAGTGATATTATCTTGTAAATATTCCATGCAGCAATCAATGCTGAATAATATGTGGCCAACATTATAAAGATTGGATAATAATTATGGAAGATAAGACTATTCTTGTAACTCTACCCCCTATTGTCACAAAAATTGTACTTATTAACACAGGAGTAATTTCAAAGTGATTAAAAGGGTAGTGAGTCCCAGTTTATCGACTGTTAACAAATTGTTTCTTATTTGACATGTCCTAAAGCACATAAAAAACATAGTTTCGGTCTGTAGTGGGGGGGGTGCAAGGTGAGCCCCAGTAGCTCACGGACTACTGGTATATGACAAATATTTTCTGCTCACAGTATGTAATAATGCATATCCAATGTGAACCAAATAAATTCCATGAAAATCAGAGCTTCTGAGCTAGTTCACCAGGGCGTTGAAGCGTTAAGCTGGGCGTTGACGGGCGTTGAGACGGGCGTTAAGGCGTAACGACGGGCTTTGACGGGCGTCGCTGCATTTCGATGAATTGGTGTCAATCCATGGAAATCAGAGCTTCTGAGCTAATTCACCAGGGCGTTGAAGCGTTAAGCTAGGCGTTGACGGGCGTTACTGTCTATAAAAGCGAGCGTATTTCCAAAAACACGCACAGTCGACGTTCAACCGTCAACATGACTTATACTTGCTCTGAGTGCGAACGCACGTTCACCAGACATTGCGATATGATGCGACACCAGAACAATATACATGGGATTGAAGATTCCGAGGAGTCCGTTGATGGGGATGCTGATACAGAGACTGCTGAGAGTGTATCGACTGATACCGAAACAGAGATTGCTGAGAGTCTATCTAGTGATACGGAGAGCTTGACCTCAGATAGTCAGCATACGTCCGTGGAAAGTGAGGCAGAACCTACCTTCTGGGATCGTATTGTGACAGCAGCTGTCAATACTTACGCTGCAGCGATCGAGGACGCCGGAGAGGATAATTTACAACAGACGTACACCCAAATGCGCCCCCGCATCAGGAAAACAGCCATGGCGATCTATGAACAGTATACCTTACTACCGCTTGAAATGAAAGGCGACCCCGCACACAGGTCCATCATGAAGGCCAAGCGTCACTTGGAAGAGGCTATGGGGCTACCACCCACCGTGGCCCTGGAAAATGCTATCAGAATGCGCAAACAACTGTTTCAGGACATGCTGCCCGAAGAATATCCAGGCCTGTCCGACAATGATTAGAATAAATGGTTCAGAGCGAACATGGCCGAAGATGGAACTTGCTGAAATGGCGACTTCTGATTGGACAAGACTACATCTAACAGACAGGAACGAATATGATAGATGCAAATGGTGGCCTCTGATTGGGCAAGAGTCTTTTTGAGTTGTAAACATACCCAACGCGGCTCCCCCAGCGTGGGTATGATGTAACATTGGGGAAAATAAACTATGTGAAAAACTTCTTGTTGTTGTTGTTCTCTCATGTGTCATCCTTGTTTTTGTTGTTGTTGTTCTCTCTCCGGTCTATATCATGGCGTCAAGGCGTTATGTTAGAGCGTTAAGGCATAACTACAAGCGTTGACGGGCGCCACTGCATTTCGAAGAATTAGTGACAATTACATGGAATATCTAGAAAATCAGAATTTCTGAGCTATTTCACCAGGGCGTTGAAGCGTTAAGCTTGGCGTTGGCGGGCGTTGCTACAATATGACACCTCATACGACGCATTCTGACCAAGGATGGTCCCTCTCTACACCAAATACCTTCCTTTCACTGCCCCAAAATGTCCACTTTGGCTACTACTCGTACTGATGACGTCACCAATGACGTCACAGATGACGTGAACATCCCTCAAATTGGGGTCTACACCCCAAGAGCTACAAAATGACACCTCACACGACCCATTCGGACCCATAGCGATCATCTCTACCCCAAACACACACCCACATACCCCCCCAAAATGCCTGCTTTCTATACTACGGCCAGACTGCGCATGCGCAGAATGACCATATTTCTACCCCACATTCACGCCACCAGATGCTCCATTACATAGGCTTCACATGGATACCTCACACGACCCATTCGAACCGTGAATAGCCCATCTCTAACCCAAACACACCCACACACACCCCCAAAATTGCCTGCTTTCTATACTACGGCCAGGCTGCGCATGCGCCGATTATTGACAACGTACGAATTATTAGCGTAGTCAAGTGCTCCTGCATGAGAGCTTCAAAATAAGACCTCATACGACACCATTGGACCACCAGGGACTCACCTAGACTCCAACACGTCCACCCAGGGCTTATACCCCAGTATATGGGTCTATATGGGGCTATAGACAGACCTCAAACTTTTTTCAAAAATTTCACCGTTTCGTGCCGGGACACTTCCTATCATGTTTGTCTTGACGAGACAAAACAAGTCAAAACAACCATACCGCAAATGTCTAGAAGTACGTTTCCCAGTGGGACAAACATTGGTCCTATACCCCTAGTATGGGACTATATGGGTCTATATGGGGCTACGTCAACAAATCCTGAAATCTGGTGACCATCTTGGATTTTTGCTAATTTAGAGTATTTATAGTGTTCTTATTTTGTTTCCAATGAATGGTTGGCCCCTTTATAAGAGTTTAGATAAAATGAAACAAATATTGGATGACATTTGAATGAATAATTGGCAATTATGTTTAAAAAATGATTTTCGATGATGGCCATTTTGAAATTCAAAATGGCGGTCCCAAATGTTAATGCAAAAACTGGCACCCATTCTTTTCTTAATCAGCGAACTTTCTAGATGTGTTTAGACATGAGTGCCAAGAATCTACCCGAAAAAATGACAAATCTGGAAAATATTACGTAAGCCCATAGACTACAAGGTCACAGTCCCCCAAAACTGAATCTACATGTATATGGCATCTGTTCTGTGGAGTTATCCTCCATGTTTGAATCCTTCAGTTAAACTGTTGTGAAATAAAAAACATGCATTTACTAATTTAATGGGGGAGGGGTCCTTTATGAACTTCATATCTGTTTATAACTCAAAAACAAAGGTTTACTTGAACACTTTCTTCTTCATTCATGAAAAATTCTCTCGCCCATAAGGAATCCATTTGCAGGAAAACTACTATTTTCTTGTGTTGTCGATTTCAGTGTGGGATATGTGAGCTCTCAGCTCTTGTTTCAAGGTCAGCTAGTTACCAAGAGTTAAGCCCATTTTAATTTATCATATGTTACATTCTCAGAAGCACAAAATCGTAGACGTTTCTCTGAATTGCTAGCTACCAGTTGGAATCAAGGCTAATAAACAACCTTGCAATTGGACCAGTGTAATTCCAGATATACGGGCGTATATTGAAGCCCCTCGGGCTCTTGTTACCCTATTCTTGGATGATGAAAACCACTCATTTGCATGATTCTACATAGTCCTATCAATTTCTCATTGGTCCTCTCAGCACACTACCTGTGCCTCTATCACTGTAGGACGAGTGATAATAGTGAATCCACCCCCCCCCCCCATTCAATAAATCCTTGCAATGCCCATGTATGATGATAGATCAGAGACTGATTTTTTACTCACCCTATAACTTATTCTGTCTCTAAATTCTATGAATGCAAACCCTTTGCCCTGATCTGTGCCTTTCTCCTTTGGAATCCTCACCTTCATTGTACCACCTGTAATGACCATGATAAAATCACTGTAACTGGGAAATAAATGATTTTCTTCAAGACAATGAAACATATCATTTATAAGAACTGGAATATTGCTTCAACAAACAGTACTACTAAGGAGTTTTCATGGTAAACTTTTCATTGCTGAATGAAGAAAACAGAGATGTTACTTCAAAGGACATGAGAGATTAAAAATGCCAAACAAGAATTTAAATTGTGGCATTTCAATTATTCATTCAGTAAATAACCAGTGAACTGAAAGACAGATTTCAGTATAAATAGAGGCCAAATAGAGGAAAGCTAGTTTTCAATGCAAATAGTACCCAGCAAATGCAAAGAACCGGTATGGACGGAAACAAGGTTTGCCAAAGTTTTTTTGTAGAAGTTAAGTTTTTATCATCGAAAAATGAAAATTAATTATGGGCTTCCAAAATACTTTTTGAAACTATTCAAAGAATTTTATGCGCAAAAAGTACCCAGCAAATGCAAAGAACTGGTATGGATGGACACGAGGTTGCCAAAGTTTTTTTATAAGTGAAGTTTTTACCATGCAAAAATGAAAATTAATTATGGGCTTCCAAAATACTTTTTGAAACTATTCAAAGCATTTTTTCCGAGCAAAAGTTTGATTTATTGCGGTTGCAAATGTTATGTTATGGATGGACATTCTGTAACATTAGCAACATTACATCGTCATAAACATTTCATCTTTTGCTATGGATAAGATGCTTGCCAAAAACTAGATGATTTCGGAGAGAAAGCAGGAAGAAATTTCTTTTGAGCATGTTAAATGCCAATCAACCAACCTCAGGTTAGTAAAATGGAATATTACTGTTGCTAACATCACATTTGGACAGACTTTGTGGACAGACAGATATGCCTATCCAAAGATATTTCACATAATGCCAGAATTTATCATGACCAGATTGATTATTTCTAAGCTCTGTTAACTACATGAACGTTCAGGCAAATTGACAATGCAAATGCAATATTTGTACCAAATGTGATTCATTGCTAATATTAGCACTGCCATGTTTTTTGCTAACGTTACAGATGTCCGACCACACACATGTGGACGGAGTAACGTTAGCAAAAAAACATGGCAGTGCTAATGTTACATTCAGACAGACCTTATAAATTGACGGATTAGCCGTAAACATCAATATTGCAGACTGCTATTATCAACCAACTCGACTTGCTTTGTCAGTTCTGACAAGTAAATATAAGATCTATATTTGCAACAAAATTTTACGTAAATCATACTCAGTTGTATTGCAAACGTTACTCTGTTGCTACCGTTACGCAAGTGGACAAAACAAAATGGAATTTCACATTCAACTGCACTTCACATGGTTCATCAATTACATAGTTAGTCAAAGTGCTTTGTTGGAGTGAGTGAGTGAGTAGGATTTAACGTCGTTTTCAACAATTTTTCAGCCATATCACGACGGTGCCTACATGTGCGTGGACACGAGAGCGCCCTCAGTTCCTTTTACCCTGGGCACTGATAAGCCCAGCTGTGAGCGGGGATATTTTCATATCCTGAAAATCCTCGGTCATGTCGGTGGGATTCGAACCCGTGCTTTGTTGGAAATAGGCCTACAGACTTACAATGAAATGTTGACTGTTATAGATAAAGGTAAAGCTTGAACAATGTTGTTGCTATTAATGTTACTTTGTGGATGGACATTCTATTGAAACGTTATTTGTCTTTACTTTTTAAATATTTTGGTTGAATTTATGTACTGAATCAGTCACACATATGAGTTTTTCCTGCCAACTTCATTAAAAGTATGAGATGATAGTATCGTATGATACAGATGACCAAATTCCAGAGAGATGCTAACATTACAGATGTGGACAGACAACAGTGGAAATTGATCCAGATATTATATTTTCACCATTTGGCTTTGTTGTACACCACAATCAGAGAGTAATCCAGATGGGTTTTGATACTGGTATACCGGTATCTGCGCCCAAACTCACATGCCCAAATACTGTCAAATAAAATTGAATGTCAGCTGAAATCTAAACCAATTTATTTTCATTATTTATAGCAGAAGTAACTGATTATTTCCTGTATACAGCAGGTGTGTAAACACTAAATCATCCAACTCACATTGTGCTTCCTGAATTTAGGGCTTGAGAAGAAACTACTGTCTTTGGCCCCGTTTTAAATGAAATCTGTTGAAATCCAATTACAGGTTATTAAAACACTACATACAGAATAACTCAGAGACCATGAAGAGAGCACATGGCTGAATGATTTGGCAACTGTGTTCATCCAAACCATCCCATACATCCCCTGATGACATTTGTCTCATCTTAGTCCATTAATTTGATCATCCCTTTCACATCCATACCATAAACTGGAGGTATTACAGCAATTATAATTTTCTTTTCAAAAACATTTCAAATTGTGTAATCTCTGAACATACCGGTCTTCCTAAAGTGGTCCAGAAGTTGCTCCTTTGTGACATCGAATGGGAGATTTCCCACGAAGAGAACATATTTAAGGACACACGCCTTTGGTTTAGCACTCTGTCCACTAGCTGTATCTGGGGGTGGAATCTTTGGTTTTCGCCCTGGTTTCTTCTTTGGATTGGACTGGTTTGGTGATTTTGACGACACCTTTGGAGAGGGTGTCTTTACTGTTTTTGACTTATTTGAATTCTTAGGCACTTTCTTGTTAACTTTTTTACTGGATTTGACAGCATAACTGGATGAGCCTGCCAACCGGAGTTTAAGTTTGAAGCCCCCTGCTGTCTCCACTACAGCTGCTTGCCTCGACTGATCTCGTTCTTCGGGAGGTTTTCTGGCTGAAAATATAGGGACACAGATTAAGATGATCCCATATAACTTGATCATGGGATGAAAATTCCCACTCGAGAGAACCGAGCCCAGGCTGGTATGTATTTTCCTTGTAAGGCGTTATCCTGTTAAAACTCTCAGAAATCAATTTTGCGAAGAGTTTGGTGGTCATAAATGTGCCACATTATAGAAGTTTAGTAAATACCTTTTGATTGTGGTACATAGAGTTCGGAACAGCGATGCATGAATGCCGGAATAGTGAAAGGCCGAGATCTGCATTGTTGGAACATAACAGTACAGAATGACATAGTACACAGGCATTACCATGACATGAATGAGAAAATCGCTGACAATCAGTACACTGCAGCTCTAATTGTTGAACAATGTAAATTGGAAGGATTTAGGCAAGCAATCATCAAGTTCATCTCCGGTGAGAAATAGTGGCAGTGCTAAAAAAAACAGCTTCCTCCTCAGGACGAGGCCTGATGTAAATGACCCCAAACCTGATATGTTAGTTTAAGGAGATAGGTATTTGTTAGGAATTGATAAAACCTGTGAGATTTTATATGGATGTATACTACATGTACAGATGAAAACAGCAATGACTAAACCTACCTCTGAGATTAATACCCGAGTTGGGACTTTCAACGGCATTTTGTTTCTCTTTATGTGTTTTCCACCATGCCTGCCTTCTTTCTTTTCTTGCTGTGGTATTTTTTGTTTCAGACTGTTGAACAGAAATTTGATTGTAGGACATAAATGAAGAACTGACAGCATGCACAATGCAAATGCATATGGTATATCCAATATATTTGCCATACCTAAATTAAGATGGGTCCTGCCTCAAACCACATTGACAACATCATTACGCAGGGGTTATTTAACATACATGTACAGTTATAAATTATCATAGATAGGTGAAACAGAAAAGTACATGTATACAGTTATAAATTATCATAGACAGGTGAAACAGAAAAGTGTACAGTATAAATTATCATAGATAGGTGAAACAGAAAAGTATACAGTTATAAATTATCATAGACAGGTGAAACAGAAAAGTGTACAGTTATAAATTATCATAGATAGCATATATGTGTAAATGTAAACCACAGGTATTATTCAATCATCGTTGATTGTAATTGTACAGATATCGTGATACACATTGTCAAGACGGTGATATAAAAATGTCTATTCTGTTGCGAATTTGTTATACAGCTGTGCAACGTGGTGAAAAAGAACATTTTGTAAGATTGATTTTAAAGGAGCGATGGTCTGTGTAAGAGCTTTGGCTGTACATAAAATGGGATTTGAGATAAAAACTAACATCTTTGCCTGAAATAATGTTATGTACAATTTCAAATCTAAAACATGTCTTCTATCAGAAAGCTGTGGCAAATTGAAGTGTTTACAGGCACCACTATAATCTAACTGATCATAGTACACGTATGATGGTTTTAATACAAAGATAGTTAAGAAAACTTTTCTGAATCCATTCCAAGTTATGATGCCGATATTGACAATGGGGAGACCAAATGGGTGAACAATACTCCAGTCGGCTCCTTACCAGAGATGTAAAAATTTCACCTTGCTGATAACAAACAGCAGGGGAGGTACTGACATGGCAAAATGTAGAAAATGATGGTAGAAATTTTAGGGTTGGTCACGGTACAAAGTTTTGAGGCACAAAATTACTTAACCAGTTCTTAAAAGAAGTTGGAACATGATCACTGAATGATGATTGAGAGTTGTTTGTCATGTTGCCTGAATATGCAGCTACATTACACGCAATGACATGGTTCGAAATTCCGAATGCACTCGTGCACGAATGCACATGAAATTTGTGTTTATTTTGTGTGAGTGCACAACATGCATGTAGTTCATTATTACCAAAAATCAGTGTCCAGTTCTGTATCCAATCAATACCTTCTTTCAACAGTGAGAACTGACCTTGTATTATTTTTTCTGTCAAGTACGTCAATTTAATCATGTGTCCTCTCGCGAAATGATGACAAACCTTCTCTCACGAACGAAATTGATTGAACTTTTTAACTTTAGCGATATATCACGAAATTACGGCTACATAAAAATGAACCGGGGCGAAATTAACAAATGCGGAGTGGTTACCGTGTATAACGTCCCACGGGTAAAATAGTGGGGACTTCACAGTCCTCAAGTCTAATACCAGACAGCTCACATTAATGCGATTGCCAAATCTTTGCATCACAACCGTCGAAATGGAACGAAATCAGTGAAGTATTACATCATTCCTCACTGCTGCAAAACAATCTAATGTGAATGTTGACATCGAATTTGACGTAGCAGACTGTGGCGCCGACATTGTCGTTAAAGAAGACACCATTGACACAGACAGGCAAACATTAGATCAACGTCTGCTAACAACAACAACGAAGGAATCTCCGCCAAGTACTAGTACTGAAAAGAAACCATCTGGGAAAATTTATAGGTTCCAGAATTCGTGGAAGCAGGAGAGGTTTTGTACAGTGGTGAGATTTCAATTCAGTAAAAAAAAATTGTGCATGTAAAAATTTTGTTGTGCATGTGTTTCAAATGTTTGGGTGCACACTGTGCATACGATTAATTTTCTGAATTTCTAACCTTGAATGATAGAATTGGTGGTAAGAATTTTTTAATATTTTCATCCCAATATTGTAGTAGTATGTAGATGTGATTTCAAATATTTCATGTAGGACTTGAATACCTGTCTATTTTTTGGATATCCAGTATCCAATCAAAGTTTTTCCATGAAGCTTTGAGTGCCAGGTATGTTCAGTCAAAATATGCGCAGAATTTAGTGACATTTAGCCATGTGCCTTAAAAAGAGTGAGTGAGTGAGTGAGGAAGTGGGGTTTAACGTCATTTTCAACCTTGATTCCGTCATATCACAACGGTGCCTACATGTGCCAGAACACGAGAGTGCTCACAGTTCCTAATCCCCTGGACACTGATCAGCCCAACCAGTACAGAACCCGGTCACTCATCCAAGTATTGACCAAGCTTAACATTGGTTAACTTTGGTGTTCTGACAAGAACCAGTGTGCCCAACGCTATAAGCTGTTCCTGCCTTAAAAAGAACCCAGTTCTGAAGAGAGCTAAGGACAGTTTGTCAGTGTCGCTCTCACCATGCCCCAAGCTCTCACTCAAATAATTGGTAAATGAGAATTATACAAATGATGCACCTTGCAAATCAAAATGTCAACCACACTGTGTGCATGCACTAAGGCATCATCAGCTCTAAACAACATAGAAGGAATGTTTGAGTTTTGCTGAAAACATTCATGTTTGAATCTGATTCCTTAACCAACTAATGCTAGAGATGTGAACTCACAACTTTTCTTGTCTGTCTTGCTGGTGGCATTTCTTTTTTCGGTAAGGTTTGACCCCACTATTTAAGCATGTTAAGAGAATTATGGGGATAAAGGGTAGTTAAATATTTTGGCACCAGTGAAAGCAAATCAAGTCAAAGTCTGCAAGCTTAGACTAGCTAGAATGCATTGGCCCCAGGTAAATGGATCAGTAATTTGTATAGAGCTGCATATATTATTCTCACTAAATGACTAAACTAAAGTAGTTTTTGTAAAGGCCATTGTCACTTGACTAGATGTTTAGCATGACGTTGATTTTTTAAATACACATGCTAGATGCTATAATTATTCATTATTAATTATTAAATTGCAGACCAATCATATATATACGATATGAAGAAAATGAGTAAGACTAAGTTTTACTCATGAAAATGTAAATCCCTCAAAATATAGATGAGGGTTGGTCATGCTAAACAACCAATCACGTGACAATGGCCAAAGACTCAGAAAATATCTCATTTAGAAATAAAACAACATTGTGTATTTGTCAACATGCTGAGTAATGTGGAGAAAATTTTGGATCAATTTGGCATTTTTTTGACCACTTTATTTGGTACCAAAGTACGAGGTGTCTATGTACTGGGGGAAAATAACATTTCTTGGCCTAAGTGGCCCCTGAATCCATTGCCATAAGTGCCTGGAATGGTAGATCACTCGATCTCCCCCTCCCCTTACCAAATCACACAATGCTTCTGCCATGTGCGAGTCCAGCGAAACCCCCACCCCCCTCAACTTCAGGGTTTAGTGGGGACTTAGCAAATGAGAGTTGTTAAGGCTACTGACAATTGATTCCTTGTTTCCCATCAGCCTGTTTTTCAAAAGCAGCTCACCCACAATTAAAATTCTTGTCATTGAAATATTCCCCATTTAACACAATGTTAAAAACTGCTGAGGCAAAGTCACTTTTGCCGCAGCATTGCTGATTGCTGTCGTTAATTGAGGGGACTGCAAAAGTGATGTGGGCGGGATCTTACTTTTCATTATTCATTACTCATTATTTAAGATTCAGGCTGACATCATTTGGCGGTCGGGTTTCAGAATGTTTAAACAAACGAGTTACCTCCCCTGATTGAATTTTTTACAGGAGCATATTATTTTCATCTACTTTTCCAGCTCTATCATCAGATTTGAGGTGTCTTAGAGAATGTTGAATGAAATGACATTGGCTTAAAAATTTTTACTGATGTCAACATGTTCAAATCAAGGAATTTATTTTGGAAAATGCTTCAAAGTAGGAACATGAAGCTGCGCTATCGAAACCCCTCGGCTCTGAACCCCAGCTATTATAATGTAAGGGTGTCTCTACCAATTGATTGGCTTGTGGGAAGAAATATTTACCCCTGGTATTGTAAGTGTACTTTCTTTGAAAAAAAAGAAAAGTTTTCCTCCCCTTAAATTAATTTGTTTCTGGAATAAATTGAAAGAGCTGTATCGATGTCGCACCAAAACAACAGTACACATGGCTAGATAAATACAGTACATGTATACTAAATGGCACATGTACGTCATTTTCAAAACAGATTTGCAAGCATTCTTTGCATTGTCTAAGAAAATAAATCAATAAATCAGTCATCCAATCAATAAATATATGTGATACTATACTAACATGATATAGAAATAATATGCAAACTTAACATAGGAATTAGTGGATTTTGTTAGACAAGGGGCATACTTTCTGACACGACTCATTTTTGATAGGCATCTAGTGTCATTTTCAAAACAGATTTGCAGGCATTCTTCGCATTGTGTAAGAGAATAAATCAATAAATCAGTCATCCAATCAATAAATAAATGTGATAGTATACAAACATGATATAGAAATTATATGCAAACTTAACATAGGAATTAGTGGATTTTATTAGACAAGGGGCATAACTCTGCAAAATACTTTCTGACACGACTCATTTTCGATAGGCATCTAGTTCAGGTCAAGAGAAACAATTGTATCACGTTATGATGTTGTATATGGAGCGGTTCTGAAATTATCACAATAAATCATAAATGGATTTTTATTTGTAAAAAGGGGCATAACTCTGCAAAATATTGTCCGAGATGACTCCTTTTCGATAGGCTTCTGATTTACGTGAAGATAAATAGATGTAACAAGTTTGGTTGCCATGCATGAAACGGTTCTGTAGATATCGCGGTAACGGATTTTATTAGACAAGGGGCATAACTCTGCAAAATACTTTCTGACACGACTCATTTTCGATAGGCATCTAGTTCAGGTCAAGAGAAACAACTGTATCACGTTAGGATGTTGTATATGGAACAGTTATGAAATTATCACAATAACAAATCATAAATGGGTTTTTATTTGTAAAAAGGGGCATAACTCTGCAAAATATTGTCCGAGATGACTCATTTTCGATAGGCTTCTGATTTACGTGAAGATAAATAGATGTAACAAGTTTGGTTGCCATGCATGAAACGGTTCTGTAGATATCGCGGTAACGGACGGACGGACGTACGGACGGACAGCCGTACATGATGACAATACCCCTAGGCCAAAGTTGGCCGAGGGGTAAAAACTGCAAATAATGAAAAGAAATGAAAACAAGAGCCCAAGGGGCTTCAATATAGGCTTCAATATACGCCCGTATATCTGGAATTATATTGGTCCAAATTTCAAGGTTGTTTAATAGCCTTGATTCCATTTGATAGCTAACAAGCCAGAGAAAGGTGTACAATTTTGTGCTCCTGAGAATGTAATACATATCACATCTTATATTGAATGATAAACTAAAATGGGTTTAACTCTTGGTAACTAGTTGACCTTGAAGCAAGAGCCGAGAGCTCACATATCCCATACTGAAATCGACAATAGTCAAACACAAGAAAATAGAAGTTTTCCTGCAAATGGATTCCTTTCAGCCGAGAGAATTTTTTATGAAGGAAGAAGAAAGTGATGAAGTAAACCTTTGTTCTTGAGTTAATAAACAGGTATGAAGTTCATGAAGGACCCCTTTCCCCATTGAATTAGTAAATGTATGGTTTTTAACTAAACTAAAATGTAGCTGTTTCAAACATGGACAAATGCCAAAAACATGTAGGGGAGAGAACTCTGAAAACTTGATTCAGTTTTGGGGGACTATGACCTTGACCTTTGACAAATTGATCTCAAAGTGTATGGCTCCTCTTTGCCATGCGAGTAAGGTATACTCAAATTTGGTACTAATCATACCTTGAAACTAGAGATATCACATGGACAACTCGTGTTAATGGATGAATGGACAGAACGCAACATCGCATTACACAACCTCGTCTTCAACAGGCATATGAAAATGTGACTTTTAATGATTTCTTGATTTTGGGGTCACAGTGACCTTGACCTTTGACCCACATTTTGGTATGTAACACATGTCCCTCTAATGTATCTACTGGCAGAAAAAAAGTTATTTTTGATGATTTCCTGATTTCGGGGTCACAGTGACCTTGACCTTTGACCTGACCTAAATTTTGGTACATGACACATCGTCTTCCCACCATGTATCAATGGACTAAAAAATTCCAGATTTTTATGAATTTCATGATTTTGGGGGTCACAGTGACCTTGACGTTCGGCCTTGACCTACATTTTGGTACGTGACACATTATGTATCTAATGTATCTATTGACACTAAAAAATTTTTTTTAAAGATTTCTTGATGCTGGGGTCACAGTGACCTTGACTATTGACCGTGACTTAAATTTTGGTACATGAAAACCGTCTCCGTGTAATTTTCTCAATGGACACAAAAAATCAAGATTTTTAACAATTTCACGATTTCGGGGTCACAGTGACCTTGACCTTTGACCTACTTTTTTGTATGTGACACATGGTGTCCCCCTAATGTACCTAGTGACACAAAAAAAAATGTTATTTTTAATAATTTCCTGATGTTGGGGTCACAGTGACCTTTGACCTGATTTTTGGTATGCAACACTTCATTTCCCCCTATTGAGTCCACTCAAAAAGAATTAGTATGATTTCCTGATTTTTAGGTCACACTGACCTTTGACCTTGATTCTGGGGTCACAGTGACCTTGACCATTGACCTGGATCTAAGTTTTGGTACATGACAAAACGGCTCCCCTTAACTGCTCAATGGACTCAAAAAATCATGATTTTTAACAATTTCACGATTTTAGGGTCACAGTGACCTTGACCTTGACCTACATTCTGGTAGGTGACACATCGTGTCTCCCGAATGTATCTATTGACACAAAAAAAATGTTATTTTTAATAATTTCCTGATTTTGGGGTCACAGTGACCTTTGACCTTGACCTATTTTTTGGTACGCGACACTTCATTTCCCCCTATTAAATCCACTCACAAAAAATTTGAAATTATTAATGATTTCCTGATTTTTCAGTCACACTGATCTTTGACCTCTGACCTCGACCTACATTTGGTATGCAACACATCGTTCCCCCCCTAGGGCATCCACTCACCAAAAATTAGAACTGTAGATAGAAAACTGTCAATGATCAATGATTTCCTGATTTTAGGCAGCAGTGACCTTTGACCTCTGACCTCGACCCCAACTTTTGGTACGCGACACATCGTCTCCACCTAGCATATCCACTCACAAAAAATTGCAACTGTGGATAGAAAACGTTCACAGATATAGACCGGACACGAACACTTCCTGTGATTTCCTGTTTTTTCAAGCCAGTGACCTTTGACCTCTGACCTCGACCTTCATTTTGGTACGCGACACATCGTCTCCCCATAGGGTATCCACTCATCAAAAATTGGAACTGTAGATAGGAAACTGTCCCAGATATAGACCGGACACGAGAACCGGACAGTCGCCTCGACGGACAGACGGACGGAAACCGCCATCACATAATACGTCCGCCTTTTGGCGGGCGTATAATAATGAAAAAGGAATGAAAATAATGAAAAAAAACAGGCAGTACGTAAAATGACATGCAGGACTGATGGGAAACAAGGAATCATGTGTGGACAGCCTAAAATGCTTCAATGCCCTATCCCTTTGGGCAAAATATTGGAGTGATTCCCCATCTAAACCTCAACGATATAATGTCGCATCCCCAGACCTGCCAAGTCTCACGGATTGGCCGTGAGTCTCCAAATATTTTGAGAGGCCTCCCAGTCTCACGGTAGCACTTGCAAATCTCACGGTAAAACAGAATTTATTCTCTCAAAATCAGACATTGGGCAAATTATGATTTTATTTACAATAAAACATAGATGCGAAGTGTCCGATGAAATATTTTTAGCTCTTAGCTCGCAGTTTGTCCCAGAATCGACGAGGTCCGTGTACTGTGGTCCGTATCTTCGGGCGAATAATAGTAGTTGGGGCGCGTAATTGTAGCCAAGGGCGATTACTCATAGTCTTGGCTATTTAACTAATTTTCTCATTAAAATTGCTGTAATTCAGAAATTTGTCTGCTTTTTTCATGAAAGTGTGTTAATCTCTGATGTCATTTTATTGCCTCAAAATGCCCCAAATGCATTTCTGAGCATCTGTAGAGCTCTAGCGGCTGGGGCCCTAGACCCCATGCCTAGGGCGAACGCTCGCGCTTTGCGCTTGCATAGACTCAAGATATTTAATCAGTCCAACTTGGCAGCTCTGCATCCTTAGGAAAGAGATATTAACAGAATCGCAACATTCAACGGGACTGAAAACGTGTGAAAGCCCTACCACCTTGGGCATAAACTTGTGAATCCCTGGGTAATCCCCCACTGAGGCCGACTGTTGCCCGAGATATGGGGGGGGGGGGGGGATATTTCATTTAACTCCTGATGATATTAGTCATACTTTACTGTAGCTCCAGTGGGGCCTTCTTGAGTCAAAGCACCGTAGTTTTTGGGAAAGTGCTGGACGGGCAATATTCACCGAACGCATTGACCATAACCAAAAAAAATAATTTGATTCTATAGATGTTCACTTACCTTTGATAAGACACCGTGTTTATGAGGGACTGTCCATTTTCAGCTTTGCAAGACATCTAAACTCTGAAAAGGGGGCTAAAACTGTCCGCATCGCCACTTTGTTTGTTGCGCAGTGTTGTGGCGCTTTATCGACATTCTGATCGATGCAAGTTTTACCCCCTTGTCCAATTTTAGATGTCTTACAAAGCCAAATATGGACAATCACTCAAAAACAAGGTGTCTTATGAAAAGTAAGTGGAAATTTATTTCACTGGTTATGGTCAACAGGTTCGGCAGATGTTGCTGGTCTGTCACTTTCCCTACAACTACATCTGGTGAGTAGTTTGGCTCCAGGGCCTTGTTCTCACATGTATATTGAAGGCCTCACCAGAGCTAACTTTACTGATCCTAACTTTACTAATGTCTTGAATGAAGGGGAATTCTCCAAGTTCTACTCTGGTGTGTGAAATCAATTTTTGAAAATTCAGTTTTAAAATCTATGGCCAAATGAATTATGACATTTCAAACCTTTTTTTTCATATATATATTTTTTTCTTTGCTGAACATTTTCCGCTAAGTGACTACCCTTATCAAAATTCCATGTTTCTTTTTTTAATTGCAATACATGAACACAAACTCAATCTGAACTGAATTACACAATAGAACGTGGCGTACGTGCATACTCGCTCGTGTTCTCCACAAAAGAAAATCTGACATCTCGCGCATTATAATCATCATCATGTTGGATATCGGCAAACAAATAAAATTTGTAAACAAAGAAGTTTTACGCATATTTTAAATAAGACCATATTTACAGTTATAACATTGCAACTTCATTTGACGTTTTATCTCTCTGAAATATTACACTTTCAGTTTTCATCTAAAACTCCCAAATTTCTTACCATTCTTGCCATGACCTCTTGGCTTCCGTATATGATAAATTCCGACTGGTGAACTTGGAACTCACGTTTCGCGTTTATCCATTAGTTTTTGCCTTGAACTCGTACCTTTAGGACAGTACACTCGGTTGCAACACTCGGTTGCAAGTAGTTATTCTCTAAAGTGTACCCATCAGAACCACTCGTCTTTAGGGCAGTACACTCGGCTGCAACTAGTTATTCTCTAAAGTGTACCCCTCAGAACCACTCACCAGCGCTGTGTAAATCTTGGGGAAACATTTCAGTTTTTGCATTGTTGTTTCAGCTCTTCGGATAAAACCTGATCCCATTCTATTCTATGCATTATCATGGGTTTTTATGGTGTGATAACGGGGATTTTATATTCATAGAAATAGTTTACGATCTTTCTGCTCGACATACACGAACTGATACTATTATTATATGCTGATTACTATTACCCCACCTTTCTTTAATAACCTAATCTGGCATTCGGGAGGGAACACAGTTGCCTGGCCTGTGGGATATTGGCTGGTCGATGTATACGTATAAATTTTGTCAATAAATTATGAAAATTAATGAATATATATATATATATAAAAAAAATTTAATCTTTTTTTTTCTGGGTGTATTTCTCTTTCATCTTTGTCTCAATAAAAGTCATTCCCTAAAATATCAAATCGAATTACTACAGTTTTTAATTATCTATCATACCCTGTCCTCTATGACATGGAATAAAATTCTATGTCATAATAAAATTCTATGTCATAGAGGACAGGGTAGGATAATTAAAAACTGTAGTAATTCGATTTGATATTTTAGGGAATGACTTTTCTTGAGCCAAAGATGAAAGAGAAATACAGCCAGAAAATAAAAGAAAAAAATTTGATTAAAAAATATATATATAAGATATATATTCATTAATTTTCATAATTTATTGAAAAAATGTATACATGTACGTAGACATCGACCATCCAATATCCCACAGGCCAGGCAACAGTGGGAGGGAATGACATAACCGAACAATTCACCCTCGGCACCGGAAAGATGAGAGCTTAAACTTTCTGACTTTTTCGCATATCCTCCCTATCATATCAATAAATTTACCAGGGAAAATATCGACAATTTTTTTTTAAATCGGGTCAAAAGCCAGGTGAAAAATGGCTTTCAAAAAGATGTCATAGTGACGTCATCATGGCCACCAGTTTAGATGTCTTCGGAATTTCATGGAAAAACGTTAAACTGTTTGTGGGTCATATATATGGGCTTATCTATTAGCATATTGAAGACGAGGTAATTTTCGTCAAGAAGTTCCAGCTTATAATTGAGTTACAGCTGCCAAGCTTTTTATTAATACAGATCTCCCTGAACTATTGCTCATTTATTCTTATATAATCTTTGGATATGCCCGTGCCGGAAGCACAGAGAAATGGACACAATTTTGAGTACGGTACGTTGCTTACGTTTTTTATTTTATTTTATTATTTTATTTTTATTATTATTAAAAATATATCATAATATATAGTATAGGTAAGTTCACGTACTGCTCTCTCTATATCATAATATACAGTATAGGTAAGTTCACGTACTGCTCTCTCTATATCATAATATATAGTATAGGTAAGTTCCCGTACTGCTCTCTCTCTATCAATATATAGTATAGGTAAGTTCACGTACTGCTCTCTCTATATCATAATATACAGTATAGGTAAGTTCACGTACTGCTCTCTCTATATCATAATATACAGTATAGGTAAGTTCACGTACTGCTCTCTCTATATCAATATATAGTATAGGTAAGTTCACGTACTGCCTTCTCTATATCATCATAGTATACGTAAGTTCACGTACTGGTCTCTCTATATCATAATATATAGAGTAGGTAAGTTCACGTACTGCTCTCTCTATATCATAATATATAGTATTGGTAAGTTCACATACTGCCCTCTCTATATCATAATATATAGTATAGGTAAGTTCACGTACTGCTCTCTCTATATCATAATACATAGCGTAGGTAAGTTCGCTTACTGGTCTCTCTATATCATAATACATAGCGTAGGTAAGTTCACTTACTGGTCTCTCTATGTCATAATACATAGCGTAGGTAAGTTCACGTATTGGTATCTCTAGATCATAATATATGGGGTAGGGAAGTTCACATACTGGTATCTCTATATCATAATTTATCAGGTAGGTAAGTTCACGTACCAGTCTCTCTATGTCATAATATATAGGGTAGGTAAGTTCACGTACTGGTCCCACTATATCACGTACTGCTCTCTCCATATCATAATATATAGTATAGGTAAGTTCACGTACTGGTCCCACTACATCATAAATTATGGTGTAGGTAAGTTCACGTACTGCTCTCTCTATATCATAGTATAGGTAAGTTCACGTACGGCTCTCTCTATATCATAATATATAGTATAGGTAAGTTCACGTGTGGTCTCTCTATATCATAATCTATAGAATAGGTAAGTTCACATACTGCTCTCTCTATATCATAATATATATAGTATAGGTAAGTTCACGTACTGCCCTCTCTATATCATAATAGATAGTATAGGTAAGTTCACGTACTGCTATCTCTATATCATAGTATATAGTATAGGTAAGTTCACGTACTGCTCTCTCTATATCATAGTATATAGGGTAGGTAAGTTCACTTACTGCCCTCTCTATATCATAATATATAGCGTAGGTAAGTTCACTTACTGGTCTCCGTATATCATAATATATAGTATAGGTAAGTTCACGTAATACTCTCTCTATATCATAATATATAGTATAGGTAAGTTCACGTACTGACCTCTCTATATCATAATATAAAGTATAGGTAAGTTCACGTACTGGTCTCTTTATATCATAATATATAGGGTAGGTAAGTTCACGTATTGCTCTCTCTATATCATAGTATATAGGGTAGGTATGTTCACTTACTGACCTCTCTATATCATGATATATAGTATAGGTAAGTTCACGTACTGCCCTCTCTATATCATAGTATATAGCATAGGTAAGTTCACGTACTGCCCTCTCTATATCATAATATATAGTATAGGTAAGTTCACGTACTGCTCTCTCTATATCATACTATATAGTCTAGGTAAGTTCACGTACTGCTCTCTCTATATCATAATATATAGTACAGGTAAGTTCACGTGTGTTCTCTCTATATCATAATATATAGTATAGGTAAGTTCACGTACGGCTATCTCTATATCATAGTATATAGTATAGGTAAGTTCAAGTACTGCTCTCTCTATATCATAGTATATAGGGTAGGTAACTTCACTTACTGCCCTCTATATCATAATATATAGCGTAGGTAAGTTCACTTACTGGTCTCTGTATATCATAATATATAGTATAGGTAAGTTCACGTACTACTCTCTCTATATCATAATATATAGTATAGGTAAGTTCACGTACTGCCCTCTCTATATCATAGTATATAGTATAGGTAAATTCACATACTGCTCTCTCTATATCATAATATATAGTATAGGGAAGTTCACGTACTGCTCTCTCTATATCATAATATATAGTATAGGTAGGTTCAAGTAGTGCCCTCTCTATATCATAATATATAGTATAGGTAAGTTCACGTACTCCTCTCTCTACATCATAATATATAGTATATGTAAGTTCACGTACTGCTCTCTCTATATCATAATATATAGGGTAGGTAAGTTCACTTACTGGTCTCTGTATATCAAAATATATAGTATAAGTCAGTTCACGTACTGCTCTCTCTATCATAATAGATAGTATAGGTAAGTTCACTTACTGCTCTCTCTATATCATAATATATAGTATAGGTAAGTTCACGTACTGCTCTCTCTATATCATAGTATATAGGGTAGGTAAGTTCACTTACTGCCCTCTCTATATCATAATATATAGCGTAGGTAAGTTCACTTACTGCTCTCTCTATATCATAATATATAGTATAGATAAGTTCACGTACTGCCCTCTCTATATCATAATATATAGTATAGGTTAGTTCACGTACTGGTCCCACTATATCATAATATATAGTATAGGTAAGTTCTCGTACTGCCCTCTCTATATCATAATATATAGTATAGGTAAGTTCACGTACTGCCGTCTCTATATCATAATATATAGTATAGGTAAGTTCACGTACTGCCCTCTCTATATCATAGTATATAGTATAGGTAAATTCACATACTGCTCTCTCTATATCATAATATATAGTATAGGGAAGTTCACGTACTGCTCTCTCTATATCATAATATATAGTATAGGTAGGTTCAAGTAGTGCCCTCTCTATATCATAATATATAGTATAGGTAAGTTAACGTACTCCTCTCTCTACATCATAATATATAGTATATGTAAGTTCACGTACTGCTCTCTCTATATCATAATATATAGGGTAGGTAAGTTCACGTACTGCCCTCTCTATATCATAATATATAGGGTAAGTAAGTTCACGTACTGGTCCCACTATATCATAAATCATAGTATATAGGTAAGTTCACGTACTGCTCTCTCTATATCATAATATATAGGGTAGGTAAGTTCACGTACCGGTACCACTATATCATAATATATAGTATATAGGTAAGTTCACGTACTGCTCGCTCTATATCATAATATATAGGGTAGGTAAGTTCACGTACTGCTCTCTCTATTTCATAATATACAGGGTAGGTAAGTTCACGTACTGCTCTCCCTATATCATAATATATGGGGTGGGTAAGTTCTCGTACTGGTCTCTTTAGGGTAGGTAAGTTCACTTATTGCTCTCTCTATATCATAGTATATAGGGTAGGTAAGTTCACTTACTGCCCTCTATATCATAATATGTAGCATGGTAAGTTCACGTACTGGTCTCTCTATATGATAATATATAGGGTAGGTAAGTTCACGTACTGCTCTCTCTATATCATAGTATATAGGGTAGGTAAGTTCACTTACTGCCCTCTCTATATCATAATATATAGTATAGGTAAGTTCACTTACTGCTCTCTCTATATCATAATATATAGTATAGGTAAGTTCACGTACTGCTCTCTCTATATCATAGTATATAGGGTAGGTAAGTTCACTTACTGCCCTCTCTATATCATAATATATAGTATAGGTAAGTTCACGTACTGGTCCCAATATATCATAATATATAGTGTAGGTAATTTCACGTACTGGTCTCTGTATATCATAATATATAGTATAGGTAAGTTCACGTACTGCTCTCTCTATATCATAATATATAGTATAGGTAAGTTCACGTACTGCTCTCTCTATATCATAATATATAGTATAGGTAAGTTCACGTACTGCCTTCTCTATATCAGAATATATAGTATGGTGAGTTCACGTGTGGTCTCTTTTTCATAATATATAGTATAGGTAAGTTCACATACTGCTCTCTCTATATCATAACATGTAGTATAGGTAAGTTCACGTACTGCTCTCTCTATATCAACATATAGTATAGGTAGGTTCACGTAGTACCCTCTCTATATCATAATATATAGTATAGGTAAGTTCACGTACTGTCCTCTTACATGTATATCATAATATATAGTATGGTAAGTTCACGTGTGGTCTCTCTATATCCTAATATATAGTATAGGTAAGGCTCTGATAGGCTCGAATAAAATTCCTGCGCGCAAAGTTCGGTGTTAAGGCCGTGGCTGGCACCTGTTGTCCATCCACATGCAGGGCCACAAAATTGATGCCGAGATGTTTAAAGTCAAACGGATTATCTGGGTAGGCTCCGCTGAAACTGGTATTTTCCACACAGGCCAGGATCAATCGCTTGGGTAGTTCCCCCAGGAACAGGTTTTCTTTGTTGGCGCCCACATTTCCAGCAGTTTGGTTTGTACACGTCGGATAGGGTACTGGGCTGGTTTTGTTTCCAAGGCTTTCATGTGTCCCAATTGAACGGCTGGATTCGGTTTCACTTTTCGGACATACAGGACTGCCTCTTGGATGACAATCTTATGGTCAGCTGCATGCCCCTCTACGTTAGTGGCCATCAAGGCGAAGGTCGGAGGCTCCCGTATCAGTCGGATTTTGATGGGGATCTTGTTCAAGAGGTACCGGTCTTGCATGAACATGTCTGTGTGCAGTCGACCCATGAGATCCACCGTGGCACTGTTCGCAGTGAAAGCCTTCCGTTTGTTATATCCCACATTGTCCACCGTGTCCATGTGCTCGGGTGTGTCCTGGTAGAATAAAGCGGCTGTCAGCTGAGATTTTTTAGCCTCTCTGCCATACGATAACAGGGTCTCGATGTAGGCTCGATAGGGGTACGTGTTGGTCGAGTCACTGATGAGCTTGTCGCTGAGAAAAACATCCACCTGTTGAAACATGGAGTGCAGCCAGAGATTCGTCGGGCCCACCGTTGCTTGGTCAACGATTGTGGTGCCAGCTCCATTGACCACCTTGGCTTTCACATACAAGTATGTATGGGCTAAATCCACATAGGCCGCATCCGCATTACTGATGGTGAACTCGATGGGCCAGGTTTCATTGATGCTGGGGAGCGGGAGATGCTCCACCCATAATCCTTGTTCGGCACTGGTCTGTGTGGGCGGTACGGTCCACAAATCAATTCACTGTTGGTGGAGGGACAGGACTCGGCGTGGATCAAGGACATGTTTTAAGAAACGATATCCTTTGTCTTCTTCGATGTGCGTCGACTGGTGCGTGGTGCGTGGTCTCGGTGGGGCAGCTCTTTTATTCCCTACGGTGCGTTGTGCTTTGGCCACCAAGACGCCTCCCGCTTCTTTGGCCCGCCGTTTCAAGGCTTGTTTGGGTGCCGTACCTCCCAAGACATCACCGGCCACTTGCAGTCCACTGCGTACCGCTTGTTTGCCGATTGCTTTCACCCCACGCGTGACCAAGTTTTGACGATGCTGCCGAGTATGTTTCCCAGGATCAAGGACATGTTTTAAGAAAAGATATCCTTTGTCTTCTTCGATGTGCGTCGTCGCTGGGTTGGTCGTCAACTGGTGCGTGGTCTCGGTGGGGCAGCTCTTTTATTCCCTACGGTGCGTTGTGCTTTGGCCACCAAGACGCCTCCCGCTTCTTTGGCCCGCCGTTTCAAGGCTTCTTTGGGTGCCGTACCTCCCAAGACATCACCGGGCACTTACAGTCCACTGCGTACCGCTTGTTTGCCGATTGCTTTCACCCCACGCGTGACCAAGTTTTGACGATGCTGCCGAGTATGTTTCCCAGTCCATGTCCTCGTTGCATGCGTCCACCGCTAAAGACCGTAAAGCCACCCCCGGCCTGTTGGGCATAAGAGTTCATATAGCTGCGTGCATCGCACTCGTAAGGTACTTTCATTATGCAAAGTGGGGAGCACGTGCTTGACGAAAATGAAGTGTCAGCACCACTTTTCCTCGTTCGAATGCCACCGGTCGTCCCGTGTCATCTCTTATATCCACCGTGATCGTGTTGATGTCGGTTTGTCGTACGGGCAGGTAGAGCATGTGGTTGAAACTGTGGGTGACTTGATCTCCATATCTCTTTTTAATGGGGACCTCCCGTAACAGAAGTGTGATGATATCGCCCACGATGTGGTTGTTCACCACGTCCGAGTAGACGTAGAGTCCGTACATACCCGACTTCATATCCATCGGGATCTCGCTTTGGTGGGCGGTGGGACCAGCGTACCCCGGAAAATCGAAACCCAGCATTTGTTGTAGGATAGGACTGAGTTCGACACTCGCGTTGGCGGTGACGGTGAGGTGTGCCTTGTCGTTGTGTGCGTTGTAATCGAAGTCCACGAGATTCTTGAAGGGAAAGGATTTGATGGGTTTTGATGTATTCGTGACCTCCCGTAGAGCCTTATAATGCAACAGTTTTGACAGCCCATCCATGAACTCCTTGGGGGTATCGTATTGGCCTTCGGGGAGGGTGAGTCGGGTGTTTTTGCCTTCGTAGGTCACCTCGTACCAGACTTCATTGGTACGCACGTTGTACCACGAGTAAGGGTATTGGATATCCACGAGGCCACATTCCCATCGTCCAGGTAAATGGAACGGTTGCGGTAACTGGGTCACGTACTTGGCCAAGGTGTTGTCTGGAAACAAATCCAGCGAACTGTTACTGGGTAGGGTGAGGTAAAACATGGCGACTGAGCTGTCCTGCTGCTGCTGCTGGTTTTAAGAGGTGTTCCAGGCCTTGGGTGGTTGTGTCCGGCGTCGTGTTCGTCGCGGTGACTTGCTACGTGTCACGGCTCTGGAGATGTGGGGTGTCTTGATCAAGGGTGGTTTTTCAAAGGCGCGAAAATAAGGTGCCCGTTGTGGTGGTGTTTTGGGGGGTGACTCCGGTTCCCAGTCGGATTCCCAAGGTTGTGGAGTCTGTCGTGGTGCACGACTCGGTGAGTCACGCTGCTTAAAGGCCCAGCGGTGGGGGTTCCCCACCAATTCCTGTGGTATATGCATGTCTTTCAAGCCTTGAGCGAAGACCTCCCATCCTCGAGGATCGGTGTGCGAACTGCGTTTACGCATCAGGTCATTCAATAAATCCGGGGACCACTTGATTCTGTACCAGGAGTTCGCCTTTATCATTCCAAGTCATGTTAGGATTCTGTTTCATCCGTTGTAATACCAGGCCAGCTTGTTTCTTGAACGAGGCAGGTACACTCTTCAGCACTTCTTCTTCCACTCACTGTGGGGCTGTGGGTGGTACCCCTGGTAATGGCGGCTGTTGGAGCGGTGCTGAAGTCGGCGGTGTGTCACGTGGTGGTGGTGGTGGTGGGGTAGAGTGGGTTTTGTATTGGTCCATGAACGTCATGTACCATTGAAGTGTCTCATTGTACCGTTGTACTTTCTCACTGTCGCTTAACCCCGGTCTCTGTAAGATATGTTGCATCTCTCCATCGAGGGTGTTTATGGTCTTCACTGTAGGTGGGACAGGGTAGGGCGATTGGAGGCTTTGCAGAAACCGTGGTTCGACGAGGACCATTTTTTTCGTGTGGTTCATTGTCGGCCGAAGAGTTCACCCAATACTGGACCCAACACGGAAGCGGCCGACGGTGCTAAGATGGCCCCGAGAAAGCCGCCTTTCTGTAACACCTTTTTCTTTTGTGTTTGAGGGACCCGCTTCTGGACTGGGTTCGGAGACCTGTCTTATGCTTGGCCAACTTGGTCTTCTGAGCCGGAGTCAGTGGTACGTTGCCTTTTAACAGATTGTACCCGATCTCGCACAGACAGCGTACAAGGTCAGGGTCCGCACCGCGTACAATGGTTCGGACTAACTCGGGTGGGGCCGTCTTCAATACACGGAGCGTGGGAGCGTACATCTAATGCTAGAACCCACAACTCTGCTCTTTTTATCTATCTCAGAGAACAGAGACAAAGTCAACCCTGCTGTGGTATTCATTCTTTTTATTATCCCCATCATCAAGCACACACACACACCCCAGCTGGGGGAGCCACTGTGGGTGTGTTTACATTATTTTTGCATGTACACGTGGTGGGCCTCTCCGAGAAAGATGCCTGTCCGTAGTCGAAGATGTTGGGGGTGGCTTGCTTGAGGTCGAAGAGCATATACCCGTGCTGAGGGGTTGTGGCATCTTTAAAGGCTTCTAACGCAAAGGGTGTGCGGCCGGGCAATCTAATCGAAATTAAATCCTATCTGCTCCCCATTTGGATACTGTCGCTTGTAGGATCTAACAGACTTGCAGTAACTCGCGTGTTAACCAATCCCGAGAACGCTTCATAGTTCTTTGCGCGTTTTGGGAGACGCTGTGTTCAGAGGCAGCTGCTGTTGGTCCATAGCACTGCGGTCGGACGTGGAATGAAGGATGGCGGCAGAGGTGTCTGGCTTTATAGTCGTTTCAACTAGTTGGCAGCGACCAAGGAATTGAAGGAACTGGGCCAGCCTTGCCATTTGACGAAATGAAACAGTTTGCCACGTCGACGTTCCGTTTTCAAAATCTGCTCCACCGTGTAGTAGTCTTGCTGTATTTTGACGACAGGCTGTAATTCCGTCTCGTAAAACGTCCCTAGCAACGGTTCCCCTTGAAAAACACCTTCTGTTTCTTGAGAAAGGCTTGGAACGGTCTGTTGAGGAATTCCGTGCCTTCGTCGGTTTGCAAATACAAAGGTTTGCGCCCGGTCTTGAAGATGTCTTTGAACGCCGCTATGAGATTTGCCCCCGTTTTCGTCCGGATGGGTACCACCCACGCATACTTGGATAGGATATCGATGCGTCAAGATATACCGATTCTCATCGTTGTGTTTGGCAAAGGCGCTCATATCCACCAAATCCGCTTGCCACTGGGCATCTATTCCTCCCACGATGACCCGGTTCCGTAGAAAATGGCGACGGACAGCTCGATGTAAGGTATAGGTGTCTTGTTTTCTTAACCAATCTCGGACTTCGGCACGTTGTATCCCCTGGGGTTTGGCCGCTCGATAGAGAGCCGACAAGGCACCATAGGCCGCCGGACTGTCGGGACTGTAGTATAAGTTATCCAACACCTTCTCGCAGCGCTTCATGGTGATAAAATGATGATGGACCCTGGCTCTATCGTTTATTTATAACGGGTATATCTTGGGCCGGAGTTTCTTTCTGATTTTCTTCGTTGGCTTTCACAGTGTCCATGGTAAATGACCAGTCCAACTCGTCTGATGACCGCTTGATAAGCACTTGATCCACATCTACCACGGCATCTTCCAATGCAGACCATAGGTCAGGGTGAAGGGTAAAATGCACTGTACCGCCATCTAGCCGAGCCAATTGAGCAAAGAAAAGGCTGCGTCGGATGTACACATCGTGACACAAGTGGATGAGGTCGCCGTCCAGTTCACCAGACAACACCCGTTTGAATTTGGTCCAGCCCTCTCGGGACAAACGAATGTGAGCCGGGCACGATTGTGTAGGGTCCGCACCACAGATGTCTCCCACCTCCTCCATGATATCGACCTTATCCGCATACACGTGCAGGAAAACCTCGGGGGTCAAGCTGAGATACGCCAGTGTTATATGCTCGGCCATTGTTAGTACGTGAATGGTACCAGAGTTGACTGTGTCCCGTATTTATAGGGAGAACCCCGTGAGGTCAAAGGATCAGGTGGTCATGTGACTGGGCTGACTGAGTCTAGCCGGGTAATCAATGGAATCGTCGTGGGGTTCATGGCTAGACAGTTGTTCATTGGGTTCTGCCGCCGATTCTCTCAGGGCACGAGCCCACTCCAACTCGTCTGATGACCGCTCGTCCGGTGTAAACAGCTGGTCCACGATAGGCACCACTTTCTCGAAGAATGTCCACAGATCGGAGTCTAGGGTGAAGCTTCGAGTAGGGTCTTGGTAGCGGCCCAGACGTGGGAAGAAGGGTCCACGGTATACGTAGATGGCATTGTCTATGTGGATGACGTGTCCATCGAGCTCGCCGCTCAACACCCGTTTAAATTTGGTCCAGCCGTCACGGTGTAGCGTCACCGTATTCGATACGATCTCAGCGGGCGACCAGCAAACATCTCCACGGTCTTCCACGAGGGTGACTTTATCTTCATAGACGTGTAACCCCACCCGGGGTGTAACGGGAAGGATGGCTCGTAGCACGGGTGACATGCTTGCTCCAATGACGATCGGTGAATGACACACACTCTGTCTGACCCTCGTATTTGTAGTCCCACTGTCAATACATAGTGCTGAATGAAATCCCAGATCTGGCGTCGCCCCTCGTTGTCGTCGCCATCTGCAAACATGGACCGAACCACTGCTCGGTAACCCGTGAATGAATTCACCGCGGTGGCATGCTGTAAAATGCGAGTGGCATAGGGCTCGGTCTCCGTCATGGCTCTGCGACCGTAGATAGGCCAATGAATACACCCAACCACTAAAAATCACCCCCTTTTATACGTTTTTCTACAACAATGGCGGACTAAAATGCCGCCATTTTCCAACATGGCCGCCTAAAAACACGGTCATTTTAAAACATGGCCGTCTAAAACACCGCCATTTTCCAACACGGCCGTCTAAAAACACCGCCATTTTCCAACATGGCCGTCTAGGAAAACCTCCAGTACATCAACACACACCAACAAGTCTAGACATGTACCAAAGGCCACGCCTCTACTCTGACAGATCGAGTTGTCTCCCTTGCATGCAAATTGTACGGATGGCGCCACCATCGGAAGTTGTGACGTCATAGTTACATCCGTGGGGGAATGAGGATAAAAATCGCCTATATATACTACTGATGTGTTCAACTACTTAAAAGGAAAAGACTGCAATATTTATTTTCTACATGACACGCATTTTACCAAAGATTGTGAAAATACAATTATCGATAAGTGGGGATATAAATGCTTTTTCAGTGCATATGCATCAAATTCCAGTGGGGTCGCAGTTCTTTTTAGAAATAATTTTGAATTCAATGTATTAAAGGAAAAACGAGACAATGATGGCAATTATTTGGCCTTAGATATAGAAATTGAGAAACAGAAAATGACAATTTTAACAATATACGGTCCAAATACAGATAACCCTCAGTTTGTTGACGAGATATTCAATGTAATAGAAGAGTATGGTAATGAAAAATACATAATTTGTGGGGATTTTAATTTAGTTATTAATCCTGAAAGTGACTATTACAATTATCTACATATAAACAATCAGAATGCTAGAACTAATCTACTAGAGAAGATGGAAGAATATAGTTTAAGAGACCCTTTTAGAGAGCTATATCCGGACATGGTGATTCTAGATATCCAACTAAGTGTATTCAAAAGAGGTAAAGGATTGTGGAAGTTAAACAATTCCCTGCTAAGTGACATTGAATATGTTAACAGTATTAATAAAAAAAAATAAAGGAAGTGAGAGAGCAGTATGCGGTCCCTGTCTATAGCCCTGAGAAGATTGAAACTATTCCTGACGAAGATATATATTTTACCATTGATGATCAACTATTTTTAGATACCCTTTTGATGGAACTAAGAGGGAAAACTATATCTTATGCCAGCTTTAAAAAAAGAAAGAGCGGGAAAATATTCAAAATCTATCAAAAGAAATATTACAATTAGGAGAAACTCTTACTACAGACAATTCTGAACGATTAGAAGATAAGAAGAAAGAACTAGAAAATATAAGACAGGAGAAAATTAAGGGAAATATTGTGAGATCCAGGGCTAAATGGATAGAAGAAGGGGAAAAACCAACCAGCTTTTTTTGTGGAATTTCACAAGTAAAATAATACCGAGATTAGAAACTGATACAGGAGAAAACATTACCCAATCAGACGGAAATTTTGAAGGAAGCTAAACAGTTTTATTCTGATCTTTATACTGAAGATAAAAATATTGATGAAGTGAATTTAGAAGAACTTAATTTGGAAATCCCTAAATTAACAGATTTTGATTCCCTCAAGTTGGAAGGTTTGATTACATATGCGGAAGCGGGTGCTACGCTAAATAATATGAAGAGCAACAGGAGTCCTGAGTCCGACGGTTTTTCGTCAGAATTTTTTTAAGTTTTTTTGGAAACGGATAGGATATTTTGTTATTCGGTCACTAAATTTTAGCTTGATTAAGGGGGAACTGTCTAATACTCAGAAACAGGGAATAATAACTTGTATACCCAAGGGGGACAAACCTCGTCACTTTATGAAGAAATGGAGACCCATTTCACTATACAAAATTGGTTCCGGAAGTATAGCTAATAAAATAAAGTCCGTTCTTGATTTCTTAATTAATAATGATCAGACCGGTTTTATTTCTGGAAGGTATTTTGGAGAAAACACGAGATTCATATAGGATATTCTACAGTATACAAAGGAAAGACAAGTACCAGGACTCCTGTTGCTTATCGATTTCGAAAAAGCTTTCGATTCAATATCAATGAAATTTTTAAATAAAGCATTAAATGCATTTAATTTTTGCCCATCTGTGCAAAATTGGATTAAAATATTCTACAAAAACAAAACATCGGCGGTAAACCAAGGAGGAAATTTGTCTGCTTTTTTTAATGTTAGTAGGGGCTGTAGACAGGGGGATCCACTTTCCCCATACCTTTTTATTCTATGCGCCGAAATATTAGCGATTAAAATAAGACGTAATAAGGATATTAAAGGAATATATATCGGTAATGTCGATTTAAAAATATCACAGTTCGCTGACGATACGTCCCTTATTCTCGACGGATTCGAAAAATCTTTAAAGGCAGCATTAGTAGAAATAAACAATTTCGGTAAAATTTCCGGATTGAAAATTAATTTTTCTAAAACTCAAGTTATATGGATCGGAAATATGAAATATAGTAAAAATGAAATGTGTCACTGCTGGAACCTACAATGGAGAAAAGATAGATTTGTATTATTAGGTATAGATTTTGATATCAATCTGGCAAATATATGTACAATAAATTTTGAAAAGAGACTGATTTCTGTACAGGCAATGATTAAGCAATGGAGTAGGCGAAACTTGACACCAATCGGACGAATAACTGAAAACTCTAATTATACCTCAGCTCAATCATCTATTCCTGGCACTTCCGAACCCATCTGGCAATTATATAAATAAATTAAACACACTATTTTTTTAATTTATTTGGAAAAGTCCTGATGTGGGGTGCAAGATGGCGGCTTGATGTGGGGTGCAAGATGGCGGCCTGATGTGGGGTGCAAGATGGCGGCCTGATGTGGGGTGCAAGATGGCGGCCTGATGTGGGGTGCAAGATGGCGGCTTGATGTGCGGTGCAAGATGGCGGCCTGATGTGGGGTGCAAGATGGCGGCGTGATGTGGGGTGCAAGATGGGTGCTTGATGTGGGGTGCAAGATGGCGGCTTGATGTGGGGTGCAAGATGGCGGCTTGATGTGGGGTGCAAGATGGCGGCGAACCAACACAGGAGAGTTCCAATTGTTGGAGGGGATGTATTCAGAATGTATTCATCCGCGTTGATGCGGTCTGGCAGTGGTTTTGGCGGTGATTCGGTCTCGGAGAAAAACTTCCGCGGAGAAAAAGTAGTCCCTAGATAAAATGATCCGATGGGGTCGAGTGAGGTATCAAAGTGAAGCCTAGGTGAGGGGGCATCTAATGGGCTGGGTGTGGGGTTGAACTATCGGAATTCTGCGCATGCGCGGTGGCTCAAGGGTATGGAAATAGACGTTTTGGAGCCAGGGGAGCCACTATTGGTCCAGTGGGGTCGAGTGAGGTATCAAAGTGAAGCTTATGTGAAGGGGCATCTGACTGGACTAGTGGGTTGAAATAGCGTCATTCTGCGCATGCGCGGTGGCCCAAGGGTATGAAAATAGACGTGTTGGAGCTAGGGGAGCTACTAATGGTCCAATGGGGTCGAGTGAGGTATCAAAGTGAAGCCTAGGTGAAGGGGCATCTGATGGGCTGGGTGGGTGCATGTAAAATTTTTCCTGACAAAAAAAAACGGAACTCGGACTTTATCGAAAAATCCGGGAAAATACCTATATGGGGTGTGGGGGGTATATAGGGGCTTAACGGAGCTCGCCTATCAATAGAGTTATCTCCCCTAGTTCTAGGGTGGGTGTATGTAAAAATTTTCCTTAAAAAATACGGAACACGGACTTTATTCTAAATTACGGGAAAATGCCTATATGGGGTATGGAGGGTATAGGACCATCCTGGGAAACCTACTTCTCGACATTTGCGGTATAGGTTGTGGGGTCTCGTTTTCTTAGTCTCGTCAAGACAAACATGATAGGAAGTGTCCCGGAGCGAAACGGTGAAATTTTTGAAAAAGTACGATATAGCCCCATATAGGCCCATACTGGGGGTATAGGATCGATGTTTGTCCCACTGGGAAACCCACTTCTCGACACTTGCGGTAGGGTTGTGGGGTCTCGTTTTCTTAGTCTCGTCATTTAGAACACGATAGGAAGTGCCCCCGAGCGAATCTGTGAAATTTTTGAAAAAGTACGATATAGTCCCATATAGACATATATATATAAATATATAGTCCCATACTGGGGGTATAGGTTCAATGTTTATCCTACTGGGAAACCTACTTCCAAACATTTGCGGTAGGGTTGTGGGGTCTCGTTTTTCACGTCTCGACATTTAGAACATGATAGGAAGGGTCGCGGAGCGAATCGGTGAAATTTTTGAAAAAAGTCACCAAGGCCTGGGTAGGCCCATAGGCCTATACTGCATGGCTATGGGTGTATAGGGCCATACGGGGTGGACATGTTGGAGTCTAGGTGAGTCCCTGGTGGTCCAATGGGGTCGAGTGAGGTCTTATTTTGAAGCTCTCGTGGAGAAGCACTTGACTACACTAATGGTTCGTCCGTGTTCAATAGTCTGCGCATGCGCAGACTGGCCCAAGGGTATGAAAATAGACGTGTTGGGGTGTAGGGGAGCCACTAGTGGGTCGAGGGGATCGAGTGAGGTATCCATGTGAAGCCTAGGTGAGAGAGTTACACTAGGGTGTCGTATCCATTCCAATTTTTCCCCTTAGACGTCCGTATGTTCATCCTCCAAACCCAGAAGAGTTCCAATGTTCAACCGCCGGGGTGTTTTGCGGCCCCGCCCCGCCCCGCCCCGGCCGCAGCGCGAGCGGCGCGCGCGCGTGCGGGTTCTCCGGCCGCAACGCGCGGGAGTGATCTAATGCCGCAACGCGCGCGCGCGTTCACCGGTGATGACGCGCACTACCGGTAGTGCGCGTGCGCGCGCGGGACAGAAGGTCACATCCAGGTCAAACGGTTCAATGTCCAATGAGACAATGTTGCAGCATCGATATAGTCAGAGCTTGAGCACAAAAAAGGGGATTATAGATGAACCTGGGAAAAATGGGCAGTTCCATTTGGACCAATCAGCGGTCGAGAAAAAAGAGCCAATCAGCGGTCGAGAAAAAGAACCAATCAGCGGCCGAACAATCAGCCAATCGAATTGGGGTACTCACGGTGTGCTTTCGCTGACGCCTGCGCCTACATCTGGGTTCTTGTACACCCGGGTAATGTTTTCTGGACATGGATGGGTTAGCTTTGGCTCCATCCTAGGCCACTGATTGGCTAATACGGTGTTCAAAGCCACTTTCATGCCCGCTCCAAACCTAGACCAAAAACACGTTCTTGGTCTGTGGGCTGATTTCATTGGCTCTCTATTTTACTATAGTGCTCTTGCATTCTAACCTTGATGAGTTACATTTTGGCCCCATCCTACACCCAGGGTCCATGGTTCGAGGTGTATCCGTTGTCGTGGTAACCCGCTCTTGTAAATTTCGTACGAGTGAACTGCAGTGGTGGTGGGTACAACGTCTGTCGTCGTTGTCTGTTCACTGCGAGGGGTGATGATGGAGGTGGGTACAACGTGGGTCGTCGTTGTCGGTTCACTGTGAGGGATGAAATCCGGTGGGTCTTCAGACGTAGTGGGCGTACTTGGTGTAGGTGTAGAGCTTGGTGTGGAGCTCGACGTGGCTTGTACACGGGGTGTGATGGTGACTGGGCTCGATACGGGGTTGACTGGTGCTCTCTGTAGACCGGTTTCACTGGTGGCTGGTGTTGTCAATTGGTTAAGTAACGTGCTGACAGGCTACGTCGTAAAACACACCTCCGTACAAGACACTCAACAGGGTTAGCACTATCACCACAAAGCCCACTTGCGCTTTGCGCGTTTTGGGAGACGCTGTGTTCAGAGGCAGCTGCTGTTGGTCCATAGCACTGTGGTCGGACGTGGAATGAAGGATGGCGGCAGAGGTGTCTGGCTTTATAGTCGTTTCCAACTAGTTGGCAGCGACCAAGGAATTGAAGGAACTGGGCCAACCTTGCCATTTGACGAAATGAAACAGTTTGCCACGTCGACGTTCCGTTTTCAAAATCTGCTCCACCGTGTAGTAGTCTTGCTGTGTTTTTACAACACGCTGTAATTCCGTCTCGTAAAACGTCCCCAGCAACGTTTCCCCTTGGAGATCTTCCAGTTCATAGACTCGCCGCTGTCGGGGTAGGCGCCGTTTAATCAGGAAGTGCTCATCGCTCCAGTTGGGCAAGTAACTTTTCGCGAACTTGCCCTTGACTTTACTGATCCGTACAGGGTCCCCGACCTTGTACGCCGCCTTCGTCGTTCGCTGCCATGGCCTGGGGTACAAGACACGCCGGACTTGGGCTTCATTGCGTTGGGTCACGGTAATGGGGGCTCTCTCTATACTCCGATGATAGGCTCGATTGTAACCCCTCACCAGTTTCGGGAGAACATCGATGTACCGTCTTGTATTCTTATAGGTGAAATATTTATACATGCGGCCTTTGAATGTCCTGTTGAACCTTTCCACCACGGAAGCCTTGGTCTCGTTGCACGTATGGAAGAAAAACACCTTCTGTTTCTTGAGAAAGGCTTGGAACGGTCTGCTGAGGAATTCCGTGCCTTCGTCGGTTTGCAAATACAAAGGTTGGCGAACGGTCTTGAAGATGTCTTTGAACGCCGCTATGAGATTCGCCCCGGTTTTTGTCCGGATGGGTACCATCCACGCATACTTGGATAGGATATCGATGCACGTCAAGATATACCGATTCTCATCGTTGTGTTTGGCAAAGGCGCTCATATTGACCAAATCCGCTTGCCACTGGGCATCTATTCCTCCCACAATGACCCGGTTCCGTAGAAAATGGCGACGGACAGCTCGATGTAAGGTATAGGTGTCTTGTCTTCTTAACCAATCTCGGACTTGGGCGCGTTGTATCCCGTGGGGTTTGGCCGCTCGATAGAGAGCCGACAATGCAATATAGGCCGCCGGACTGTCGGGACTGTAGCATAAGTTATCCAACACCTTCTCCCAGCGCTTCATGGTGACAAAATGATGATGCACCCTGGCTCTATCGTTTATTTATAACGGGTATATCTTGGGCCGGAGTTTCTTTATGATTTTCTTCATTGGCTTTCACAGTGTCCATGGTCAATGACCAGTCCAACTCGTCTGATGACCGCTTGATAAGCACTTGATCCACATCTACCACGGCATCTTCCAATGCAGACCATAGATCAGGGTGAAGGGTAAAATGCACTATACCCCCATCTAGCCGAGCCAATTGAACAAAGAAAGGGCCGCGTCGGATGTACACATCGTGACACAAGTGGATGAGGTCGCCGTCCAGTTCACCAGACAACACCCGTTTGAATTTGGTCCAGCCCTCTCGGGACAGACGAATGTGAGCCGGGCACGGTTGTGTAGGGTCCGCATCGCAGATGTCTCCCACCTCCTCCATGATATCGACCGTATCCGCATACACGTGCAGGAAACCTCGGGGGTCAAGCTGAGATACGCCAGTATCATATGCTCCGCCATGGTCACTACGTGAATGGTACCAAATTTGACTGTCTCTCGTATTTATAGGGAGAACCCCGTGAGATCAAAAGGATCAGGTGGTCATGTGACTGGGCTGACTGAGTCTAGCCGGGTAATCAATGGCATCGTCGTCGGGTTCATGGCTGGACAGTTGTTCATTGGGTTCTGCCGCCGATTCTCTCAGGGCACCAGCCCACTCCAACTCGCCTGATGACCGCTCGTCCGGTGTAAACAGCTGGTCCACGATAGGCACCACTTTCTCGAAGGCTATCCACAGATCGGGGTCTAGGGTGAAGCTTCGCGTAGGGTCTTGGTAGCGGCCCAGACGTGGGAAGGAGGGTCCACGGTATACGTAGATGGCATTGTCTCTGTGGATGACGTGTCCATCCAGCTCGCCGCTCAACACCCGTTTAAATTTGGTCCAGCCGTCACGGTGTAGCGTCACCGTATTTGATACGGTCTCAGCGGGCGACCAGCAAACATTTCCACGGTCTTCCACGAGGGTGACTTTATCTTCATAGACGTGTAACCCCACCCGGGGTGTAAGGGGCAGGATGGCTCGTAGGACGGGTGACATGCTTGGTCCAATGACGATCGGTGAATGACACACACTCTGTCTGACCCTCGTATTTATACTCAACACTGTCAATACCACAGCGCCAGGGTCAATAGGGCACAGACTAGCGTGAGGTCAACCAGCCGGCGCTGGTTCCGGCGTGAGCGCTCGTGGTCCATAGCCCGAGCATCAAGGATGGCTGTCATAGTCCAGTAGTGGTGAGTGATGGCACACCTCTCCATCGAGTGCACTCTGTCGAGGACCGCTTCTGTGAACTCGTTCAGGATCTGGCATCGCCCCTGGTTGTCGTCGTCATCTGCAAACATGGACTGGACCACTGCTCGGTAACCCGTGAGTGAATTCACCACGGCGGCATGCTGTAAAATGCGAGTCGCATAGAGCTGGATCTCCGCCATGGCTCTGCAACCGTAGAAATGAAGGTGTAGTATCCAGAGGGACGTGTTTTATAGACCAGGTCACACATGCGCGCCTAGACGTCGGGTGTAGTCCGTGATACGTACTATTCTGATGGGTTAGTCCAAAAAAGAGAACAACAACAACACAGATTACAGGTCAATCCTTTTATTATGCGTGAATAACCTGTGAACATCATGGGAATGCATGTAATAATCTCTCTGTAGGGGTTTCCCACAATGGCGTTCACCTTCTTGTCTTCTCGTGTACGTCCGTGTCTTTTCGGGTACGTCCGTGTCTTTTCGGTAAAGCTCGTGTCTTTTCGATAAAGTCCGTGTCTTTTCGGATCGGTGACGTCCGTGTCTATCATCCGGGTACGTTTTGTTCAAAAGAGGAGGAAATTTTGACACACTTATTCTGGGAATGTGAACAAGTACAAGAACTATTCTTAAAAATCAAGACAGTATATCATGAAGTTGCCGAAACAACATTTGCGTTTAATGAACAAATGTTTTTATTTGGGATTCTTTATTCCTTCAAGAGAGAACAAATTAAAAATGTTATTTTAATGACTTTAAAACATTATATATATTCCACTAGGTGTTTAAAAGGAGCGTTGACAGTTAATGCCTTTAAGAACAAATTGAAAAATGTATATTTAGCTCAGAAATTTATTGCAGTAAGTGCACAAAAGGTCAAGGAGTTTAATCAAGTATAAGCCTACTGGCATGAGTTTTTTCATTACTTTATTTGCAATAATCAATAATAAAATACTGCGAGTCCAGGTGCTATACCATATGATGATGCGCAACATCTGTCAATATCACTATGTAGTCTTGAAATATTGTATTTCATTGGTGCGCTATTTCATAGTATTATTAGCTTGATATGTCACCTACATTTATATGGAGTCAAATATCCCGGATATTGGTATTATTATTTGTAATCTGGACTGAGAAAGAAAAAAAAATAATAAAAAAAAACATTTGGCGATACATATCGCGTGCTGATAGCAAAATACGAACGTAGCGTTCAAGATCGGCTAGGGGCCTTATGAACCCATGTACTTGAAGATCCCCATGTTGCTCATATGAACAGTCACAATCAAAGCATGACAGGGATACACCATTCTCTGGATAACGACTTTAGAATGATTATTATGGACTAAGAATACTGATCAGCGGTACGGATTTTATATTTTTGGAACATCATGATGTCTTGTCGGCATCATTGAAAACTGTTCACAGCTTCTCTCTTGCAGGAAACTAGCCTACGTTTATGTATACTATGATTGTCTTTTTTGAATTTGGTGCTAATACTATTATATGGATATGGAATAGGTCTTATTATGGACGCGGATATTCTTTGATGGACGACGACTGAATTATGAATGACGGACTAGACGCTTGTATTGTAATTTTTACCTGTATATGGCGAGTTTCTGTTGGTGGACGTTTCGTCCCCGAGGCCAGCCCAGTAGTAGTAGGTAAAGGCTATTTAAAGTAA
>JAVTVY010036368.1:0-16982 GCA_036873755.1 Hanleya hanleyi
ATTATTTATTCATTAAAAGGTTATGATAGCTGATAAAGTGAACTAATTAGACTATGATATATTAACCTCATAAAATATAAGAGATAGATAACTGTTTATTATATCTCGGTTAAAAAATGGGTTAAACAGATGAAAATATCGGTGACCATTTTTAATTCATCAAAGCTTGCCTATCTGTGATATTGTCACGGTACATATACTGAACATCAGTATCATGTACCTTTTATGCAAAAGTGTTCATCATATGAGATAGAAATGCGTACAAACGGTAGGCGGTTAGTTTAACCCTATCTGGGCTGAGCTTTTTGGGACCTGTTGTGGCCTGGGGGTGGGGCGAAATGGCTCCCCCTTAATTATTTTTCTTACCCCTTGAGTTAGGGGCTGAAACTTACCACACTATACCCTTGGGTCAAGCTCTACCAGAAAATGTAAAGAAAAATCGAAGATGGCCGCTTCTGCAATTTCTCCTCAAAATCTGCATGATAAATTGGTAAATATTAATGTAATGTGGAATAAAATAGTTTTTGCCCGCTTTTTGTCGAGGAAAAGCAGAAATTTTGAAGAAAAATGACAAAAACATCACTTTTCTGTGACCCCACGTCGCCGCCAGCTTGAATTTCCCCATGATCCTCTGCTCGGAGAGTTATGCAAATAGGCTCAAAATGACCTCAATATGATAAACTATAAAGTCACGGAGTTTCAGCTCTCCATTTTTTGTCGTTCCGGAGATAGCGCCAGGCCAGGTAGGGTAAAGTCAACACATTTTAATTCCCCCCCCCCCACCTTTCCAAATTACAACATAAAACCCATCCCATGCAGAAGAATTCAGCTTGCAGCCGTAGATTTTCTGTGTCCTGGAACAATCACAAATCAGCATGCAAAAGATAATACTTTTGTCACAAATGTAAATAACTTCCGATTTTTTTACGGTAAGCCACTCGACTAGTAGTTGTTCCTGAGAAATCGCGATAACAATAATTGTTTACGGACGGACTGACGATGGACTGACGACGGACGGACGACGGACCACGGACGAAAAGTGATTTGAACAGCCCGCCAACTGGTGATGGTGGGCTAAAAAAGCTCTTAAAATGAGCTGTCCTGAAATGAGAGCCTGAAGATACTCACTTAACACTGGATTAGTCAGGTGATCCGCGTATATTCTATTTAAACATTTTTAACACATAATACTGAAAATTAAGTAGACAAAGTCAGTCAACTATGCTGAATAAACAACTGGTCATACTTTAAAGAATATCGTTCCTCCACAACAGTCGAGTGGAGCTTTCGATTTATGACTTCTGACTTACACCTACCGACTTTTCTCTTTTGTAATGCATTATATTTTACAGTATGAAACAGAAATAACGCAAAACCTGCTCAATTATTATGGCATCTATTATGCTTGAATGAAAAGTTGCGGCATGTATTTGTAACAATCAGATAATCATACATATTTATCTTGAGTTATGTTCTGCACATTAAATACGATAAGTTGTAATGTAAATCGAACTGCTCCATGTCACAGATAAACGACTCAATTGCATTACTGATTAATTACATTAATGATTAATGGAGAGTTTTCTGTTAGACTGGCAGTGGTATGGAGAATAATTATTCTAAGAGATTCCATTCTATTAGCTAACACTCCATTTTGAAAGAATGACATATGCAATTGGATATAGATATATTACTACTGTCATGTCCTACTTTGATATCCCGGTAAGATTTAATTTTTATGCTCTGTTAATGGGAAATACATGCTGCAATTTTTCAACCACAATATGCCACAAAAACTTAACTTTGATATCAGTCGAATCAATAAACTTAATCACATATCTAGATATTCAAAATAGATATAGCTAAAAAATTGTTGACAGCGACGTTACTTCTCTCTCTCTCATTAGATATTCCTAATTCATCTGCATATGATAAGAAATATGTCGGAGCACCTCTGTCACCAATGTTCGCCGGGATGGCATTTAAGACCATTTTGAATCCCATATGTTAAAGCATAAACATAAAAGTTATCGTCTGGCAGTAACTTGGAGCAACTGCGTAATCCACCGGTACTCATGCGAAAATTGACATTAGATTTGTCACGCTATAGCTATGTTTTTAAACATATACATACCGGTACTAAAACTATTTTGAAATGAAGCTGACGAAATGGCTAAGGCAGCCCAAGATAATGAAATCTCTTTTCTTCAATTAGATGAAGAGAGATATATTAATGATCGAAAAAATATCGTAAAAATTATCCAATAAATCACAGCAAAAGAATTGGCTCTACCGAGATCCATCCCAAATTCATCAAGTGTGCAGATCATATCGCTGGTTCAGTTACACATCTACAAATTATTTCTATAAAAACACACAAATATTCGAAACAAATCCCAATATAGTACCAGTTTTCAAGTCTGACAATATATCAGATCCAAGCGATTTTCATCCAAGCGATTATCATCCGACCTAGGATTTATCCATTATCGAGAATTCTTGAACGACATATAAACACACATTTCTATAGATATTTAACTAGACGTAATCGGATGTTGAAAATCAATCGGAGATTTAGAAAAGAACTCCTTTCAGTCAGCGCTTATTGAACTATTAACATCTTGGCAAAATGTATAGATAATGACAAACTTGGTGTAAGTCTGTTCGATTTGCGTAAAGCATTCGATCTGTTTGATTACATAACTCCTTTTAAATCATATCTGTCTGAACTGAAATTAATCTATCAGTCCACGGCCAAAAGCTCAAAGTGGAATCCTACAGGTCTTTATTGCTGGCGTTCATGGCAGCAGGTCTCAAAATTAGACTCTATTATTCTTCAGTTTTTCATCAATGACCTTTTGTATTGGTCGAAGGTAGTGCCCGTCAATGTATGCAGAACATTCTTTCGATTTTTTTTCGCGGAACAAAACAGCATCCCCGAGGCCCACCCTCTGTACATGTCATTTGACAAATATATGTAGGTTTATTGTATTGGTGGAAAATTCACCGCACAACGTCGGATATTGCAGCTTATTTTTTCTGGGTAATCTTTCATTCACCAAGTTCACCTATTCAGATCCCCTCGATTTTCATCCATTAATACCAATTGCCGGGAAATTCTTTGTAGGATATCCCTACTTTCCGTACACCATAAAACCTCATATCAATTTGGTAAATCGAGTGGGCCATTAATGATGAGCTCTTGCCTTATATCAGCCCGATACTTGACCTTTGACACAGATATATGACGTCAGCTCTTTTTTGCTGTCACTACGATTACGTGATTTCCTTGGTAGACGACAGAAGAAGAGGGCAAACACACTAGAGAATGGGCGAGTTAGAGAGCTCGCATTCATATTCACCATCGAACGAACTTAATGGCGAAAAGGTTTGAAACTGACAATAATAGTAGTAACGTGATTTTGTCAGCCCTTGGGTCGCTAATGACTAGGTTGGGTTGCTAATTATTGATGTCGGGTCGATGGTAAAGTATAACTCCCTAAACAATCATGTTATTGTTATATTAACATCAGATGATTTCATTATATGGGCTCATTTCTCATCACAACTCCTGAGCTATCGTATCTAATTCCGCTTAACCCTACCTGGCCTGGGGGGGGGGGCGGAAAGTGCCCCCCTAGTGAACTTTTCTCTGCTGCTCCGAAACGACAAAACCGAGGAGGCTGAAACTTGGTGACTTTTAAGCCTATCTTATTGGGGTCATTTTGAGTCTATTTTCATATACCCCGGGTGGAGGATCATGGGTAAATTCAAAATGGCGGCCATGTAGTATCCGCGAAAGTCGTGTTTTTCATCTTTTCGGTCCATTTCTTCACATTTTCCTTGCCTAAAAGTCCTTGAAAGTATATTATTTATGCAAAACTAATTATTCTCTCTTTTAAAAGATTTTTTTCGAGAGACAAATCTGAAAAATGAAAATTTCGAAAAATCGACCCCAAAAAGGCCGAAAATTGGCTTCCGAGAAGATGACCTCACTGTGACGTCATCATGGCGGCCATCTTGGATTTTTTTACATTTTCCGGTAGAGCTTGAACCCAAGATACTGTGTGGTAAGTTTCAGCGCTCTAGCCTTAGTGGTAGAGAAAATATATAGGGGGGCACTTTCCGCCCCCCCCAGGCTGCGACACACCCCAAATCGCCCAGGCCAGATAGGGTTAAACTGGTGTTAGGGGCCATGTGATTACTTCATAGTTTCCCCATGAAGACAAGCAATAAGAGTGCGACAGTGATACTAAGGCTACGAACTCATGGTTTTTATATGAACAATCACAATCGAAGCGTGACTGATCATTTTCTAGATGACGACTTTACAACGAATACCATTATGGATTAAGACTTATACAGACCCTTTTATGTATCTAATTTTTCCTATTATACAGTCAGAGTCACGGGACCTCGGGAATGGAAAAAGCTCCCCTCAAGACTTAAAAACATTACATCCTCCTCATTATTTAAATCAAATATCAAAGCTTTCTTTACTTGAAAATTAATCTATTTTCAATACTTTGCCTTTTTTGATTATTAGATAGATAGATAGATAGATAGATAGTTTATGTACGTCTCACTGTCTGTACATCACATGATAAAACATACATAAAAGTTAGAATGTACAAACACCACTGTATACAGAGTTATGAGAGACGGTCTTACGTAAAATACAAAAAGTACCTAAAAACTTGACCACCCATTTTTACATATAGTGTCCTGCGTCTTTCTAATATAATTTATGGCAGGTTAGTAGTATACAGCGAGGATATAAGCTCCCATTGACCTCAAAAAATTGCATATCACGTGACCTTTGACCTTTGCGTCAGCCAATCAGAAGCGAGTATTTTGACCTCGTCGTATGCCTTGGTTCTGGGTTTTTTCATGACGGGGAGTGCGCATGTATATGACGTCACTTCCGGTGTGCGTGAATCGGGCGTGTGTGTGACCTGGGTATGACTGTATGGGATGTACTTGGTTCTGAGATTTTTCCATCACGGGGAGGTCACGTGATAGTTCTAGGTCATATTGAATGATAGGAATGCATGTACTGACCTGTTCATCCCGGATTTGTTTACATCCTTGTAGAGGGCCTTTACCGTCGGGTATTTTAGGGTTGGCATTACTGATGGTGGTGGAACAGCCGGATATTTTAGGATTGACCTATATCCGGGTCCTCTAGCAATACCTGTAGTGTGGCTTTTTTTCATTACATACAGATTCTTGTACATCCGGGTTCTTGTACATCCGGGTTTCCTAGTGAAGGGAACAGCCGGGTATTTTAGGATTGACCTATATCCGGGTCCTCTAGCAATAGCTGTAGTGTGGGTTTTTCCACATTCGGAACTCCAGAGCGGAAATCTACGAAGGGGACAGATTCTACGCTCGGGGGGCGACAACATGAATTTCCTATGAATCTCCAGATGTGACGCGCCAGAACGGTTTAATACGCATGGCTCAGAAGCCCAATCACTCTCGCGGAAGCCTTAATCCCCGACCAGCAAATATTTCCCTGCGAGTCTCTGATTCACGTCAGATATTCTAAAAACTGTTTATTCTTTTCATTCGAAGCACGTTTCAATAGAAAACCATCAGTTTAAATGGTACACACGCCACGTATTGGCAAGATATAATTCCCGTGACATCACTGACAGTTCCCTGACAGACCGAAACACACGTGATCAAACTCTTGTCCAATATGGCGTTAATGGCCTTCGAGGGACATCTCAAACCGCAGATCCCCGAGAAGTTGCGAATGGGTTTTTCCATTCATCCTTTTTACATCCGGGTTCTTGTACATCCAGGTTCTTGTACGTCCGGGTTTCCCAGTGTCGTCTTTGTACATCCGGGGTCTGTAAGGGTGGTGTATAACAGTGGGGATTTTCATGGGATGGCTTCATTCATTGGCCTGCCTACTTGACCGGAGCTACCTGGCCAGCCTGAGTCCGCATGAGCCGACCTGAGGAGTTACCTGACCAGCCTACCTACTGAAGACCTGCCTGAACAGCACCTACCTGAGCCAACGGCCATGGACTTATCTGACCGAGCTAATCTGATGCAGCACCATGTCCAGAACATTAGTGAGATGATGAATGTTGCCGGACAATGTGATCTGCTTCTGGTGGGAAACGTAATCACTACATACATGGAAGAAGACATCATGGCACAGAATACCAATGCGGCCCGAAACAGAGCCCTCATCGACGCTCTACCGCGCCGAGGTCCTTTAGCATTTCAGACCTTCTTGGAGGCGCCGAGAGAGACGGGGAATGCGGGAATAGCATCTCTACTTCAACCAGAGGAACACACCTTAGTCATAGACATCCCCAAAGAGAGTACAGGTAGCAAACGTGCCCAGGAAGACCCGGAAGAGTCCTATCCACCCGGCAAACGTCCCCAACTAACAAATTTAAAAATGCCTCAGCAAGCGGAGGAAGAGGTGCTACTCCCTATGTCTGTCTGTGGGGCAGGTGAATGACATCATCCAGCAGGCCTACCAGGCGGCCTAGATCAACAGTTGGGAGCTCACGCCCTATTTAACTGTAACCGGGAAAGATGAGCAAGTGCACTTTAATGCATCAGCCTGGGATGATAAATCACCTAAGCATATTGCCTTGACGTTTGAGCAATGGAAAAGAATACAGAGATACACACAAAGTCAAGTCGTCGAGGCGGTCATTGAGAACCAAGGGCACGACAATAAATTTTGTTGTGGGGACGATGTCTTCCTCGCCTGTTCTATGTTCAACGACATGCTGCTGGTAAATATTTGTAAATGGAAGTTGAAGAAAGATAATACGCGTATTCCCTTACCTGAGGGAGTCACCCTGCAAATACCCAGCGCCTCACACACGGAATTTCTGAAGCTCTGCATGACCAGCTGTCTGAGTATATCTATAAAAAGTGCATTGAAACCTTCCTGAATCATCTTGAACCTCGCATTGAAGGCGAGCGTATTCAACAATGTGCAGGCTGTCAGAACAACGGGTCGTTAGACATGCATACGTGTCTGGGCATTGTGGCACCGCCAGACGCGCTGATGGCTGAGGCGCTACACAACATCAACGAGACGGAAATCGCGGAGGCATTGGAAGCGGCCTGTCCACCGAGAATTCCCCGTGAGCAGATTGCGGCCTCCATATTAGTGCACCAGGGGTGAAAAGCCATGGAAGACTTCAAACAAGTCTTGTTGGCTAAATATTCTAACTATTGAACATTCAGACATGACCTGGCAAGAAACACATGATTTCAAACAAGTCTTGTTGGCTAAATATTGAACATTCAGACATTACCGTATTCCTACATTCTATGTTCATTCTATGTTCATTCTACCATCATGGTGACACTGTATACCGCTATTAGAAAATTTAACACAAAGAGCCTACCGTGGTGAAAATCTTATGTTCATTCTACTGTGTTGGTAATAAATATTAGAAATTCAACTAATGTGTGTCAGTGTTCACTCAATGCAGGGAAGGTGTGGGAGTTGGTGTTGTGCTTTTTAGTTAGAAAGCTCCTCTTTCGTATTGGTTGGCCCTGATATGGGCCGTTAGGAGGTACAGAGGGTTGGTCGTCAGACAATTCACGACCGATAGATTCTTTTCCCAGCATTGGTTATGAAGCTTAGAAGACAAGGACCACATACGGCTAGGTATCCACACGGGGAAAAGGCGTACCCCGTCTCAGCGTCTTGGCAGATGGTGCATGTGGATTCCCTTATCTCGTTATCCAGTCGGAGGCGTAGTTTCGCCGTCTCCTCTTCCACTTCTTGAAGATGTTGGCTTAGCTGTACCAACTAGATCCCCTCGGGTGGTGGTGTTGACTGCGTAGCCGTCGTTGTGGTAGCCGTCGTTGTGGTAGCAGGCGAAGCTGTAGTTGCTGGTGGGACCATGCTGCGAGTGTTTAACCATCCCATTTATGGACGATGTGACATCTGTACCTCGTCTTCGTCTTCTTCTATGTCTGTAATATCATCATCGTCTGCATCAAGAGTCTCGGCTATCTCTATATCTTGTCGTCTGCCCAGTTCCCGCAATTCTCCTGCCGTCTCCCGAGTGAGTACTCGATTGAGCGGGGACATTAGTCTAGGATCTTGTAGTCCATGCGCCAGGGCTTGGCCCCTCACAGCTTCAGCCTGCTCCCTCAAAGCGTTATGGCTTAGTTCCCTCGACAAAGCTTCATCAGTCTCTCCGCTGTTCATTGCGTCGAACAGTGCACGTCTATCAGCCATGATGTGGTTGGAGTGAATGTGTGTAGCAGACGACAAACAGCCCGCTTTTTATTCTCTACCGTAGAGAACCCGGCTGAGTGTGCGCGGACGTCAGCGAAATCTGTCTGGACATCATGGCCAGAAAGACAAAATGATCTGTGCTTTCTGCAAGATTTGGAAGTTGGCTAAATTTTTAATAAACGCGAGTTGAGATCAAAAACAACTTTAAATTTATACCTTGGTATGTTATCGTGTAACCCTGAAAATTTCATAGAGTTAACGGCTGCATAAATATATTTTTCATTTTTTCATTTTCCCCGTTTCAAAGGCCCAATTTCACCTGCACGGCTGTGTTAAAAGTACGGTAAACTTGATATAAATGGACTTACGTCTCTTAAAACACTTTAGGTCTCTACCTTACCACGTTCTAAAAAAAATCGGGAGGTTTATAGATGGAGAAATGTGATTTTTTTTTGCTTCCAACCATCTAGTGCGAAAACAACCATTAACACCCATATCTGTATTCGGTCCCGTACTCTAAACCCTGGTGGGTTTTTTTCCATCACGCAGCGATCACGTGAACACTACATGCACAGGTCATTTTGAATGATAGCAATGCATGTATCTGTTCATTCATCCAGGGATTTGTTTACATCCGTGTACATACGGGACCTTGTACATGTAGTGTTCACGTGATCGCTGCGTGATGGAAAAAAAACACCAGGTTTATTCAATGATGTAATAGTTATGTCGGAATATAACATTACATGTCGGAGTAGCTATGTAATACTCATTTTATTTCAGATCACATTAATATTTACCAATTTATCATGCAGTTTTGCGGAGAAATTTCATAAATAAAAAATTCGGAAAATCCGCCCGAAAAATCGACCGAAAAATGCCGTTTTTGAAAATGACGTCACTGTGACGTCATCAAAGAGGCCAACTTGGATTTTTACATTTCTTTACATTTTCTGGTAAAGCTTGACCCACGGGTATAATGTGGACCAATGTAGTCCAATGTATTACATGGTATAGGCATAGCCTATTGTCAGGTTAACTGTCTCCTGACTGACGGACGACGGACCACGGACGAAAAGCGATTTAAACAGCCCACCATCTCGTGATGGTGGGCTAAAAATCATACAAACCAAATTCGAGATCAAGAAAAAAGTAACGAATATTCCTGGACAGCTACATGTATAAAGTTTTCTACAAGCCCCAACATATACGAACAATGGTACGGCTCCCAGTTAACAATATATAAAATACAAAACATTTTACAAAGATGTGGCAAGAAATATATCCTTAATGTTGTTTTTTAACAATTTGCTTTAGGTATGCCAGGATTCCATAGCAGAGAGAACATAATGTATTTTGATAATGATCTCTCTTGGCTACTTCATAGAAGTACCGGGAAATGGGTCATGTAATGACAGTTCCATCGCATGCTACAGTTTATATGTCTGTCAATAAAACGCAAAATTTCTCTTTTCAATATTTCTGAATATGTTATTTAATACTAAATGAAGACAGGAGTACACAGCCAAATTTTCACATGTTGGTACCGTGTGGTAACTGAATGGTAACTGCAAGGAAGGGCCCGGAACGGTACACCTTAGTAACAGTACCAGTCAGTACTGACCAGTATCCATACAGTACCACTCAGTAACTGGTCAGTACTGATTGGTTACCGTACAGTACCACAAAGAACAGGACTGAACAGTACTGCATTATAACTGAACAGTAACCAACCTGTTACTGTGCAGTACTGGTCAGTTGCCACTTGGAACCAGGCTGTTGCTAACTCTCCCGCAGTTTGCGACAATGCTGCCACACTGTTCGAAATAACCAGTTGGGAAGTGACGCCTTATCTAAAATTGTTATGATCAATGTGAAAGTCGTGCACGAAGATATTTTATCTAATTTGTGCATATCCAAATCGAAATAAAGACCTCAGAAGTTGGTCTCAAAAGTCCAAGATAAACATCAGTTGCCAATTGTCCATCAGTTAAAACTGCTGGACTCGTGCCAACTGGTGTTTATCTGAAAAATATGCAAGCATTTTATCAGGTATTTATTTCTTAAGTACACCACAAGGTGATGTCCCACAATATCCATTGGCCTTTTAAACGGACTACCCTAATAAATTGATCCTCGAACTGTAACAATCCCTCTTTGCTGATGGTGCTGCCATAACGAAAACCGATTACTTACAATCTTATGTTAAAGGACACTAAATTCAATTAGTGGGTGGACAGATAAATGCTGTATTATATTCTGAAATAAAATACACGCTGACGTCAGGCTAACACTAGGTGACCAGGAAATTGAGTTAAAAGAAGCGTTAAATACATTGGTATGGTATTAGACCGCTAACTCATCCGGAAACACCGCATTGACGAACTTTTGTCTGCTGTAACAAAAGCTTGACCCGCAAGTGTGTGTGGGGGGGGGGGGGGACAAACTGGTAGCGAATACAAATACAAATGTTCTTTGTGCTTAAGCTTTATGCTTGTGACATTTCATTGTCGATACTAAAATTGTTGTCTTGCGAATGATCAGCTATCAGAATTCCTACTGGAAGACGCCCAATCACGCACAAGACCTTTATAGATAAGTTGAACCCCTGAAGAAGAATCACATTGCGGTATTCATCACTTCCAGTTGAACGCTATTTCTCACGTTTAGGACAGCCAGGACAGGACAGAAGGTAAGTATATCAGTCAACGTCTAATTCGGATCTCCCTATGTAGTGTCAAAAAGCCGCTGGGAAGTGTACAGTTGTCATGAATTCGCTTGTTTTCCACAATTTCTTGATAATGGAATAATAATAATAAACTGCGTGGAAAAGATGATGCGAGAACAATCGAAAGCAATATCAGAACAGTACAATTCAGAGTGTAGTGACACAGGACAATAGCCTCGCCAGTTCATCTTCACATTTCATGTTAAATACTACACTTACGTTCCGTCATTTACCTTGACCTAATGAATAGAGGAAATTGTTCAAACCGGGAAACACACGGGATGTCATGTGGTCAATCAAGATAGGAGCTTGCCAAAACTGTGCAGCGAGAATTTTCTTGGATGTCTGTCTGTGTGATTTCCAAATATGGCAAGTGCTGGTTGTATTGATGTTAATTTCTTTCGAATAGCCCATCAAATTTGAATTTTAACGAGGTCATTCATTGCACTCCTAATATAGACCACGAAAAATTTATAGAGCTGTGAAATCACCAATCCCGTATTCTGATCAAATAATGTGTTATGTTCAGCCATGGCAACCTGTGTAATGTTCGACTTGGATATGCGAAGATGCGCCAGCTGTGTTTGTCGAATGTTGCTTTTAATGCAAATGCCGCATTTGTGGACTATCCTATCTGAAGATATTGGTGTGCATAGGCCTACAGGTTTAGGTCTTATTCGTCTCTCTCGCAGGAAACTATTCCATGTTTATGTATACTATATTATTTTTTTTATTATAAATTTGGTGCTGGTGCTGTTATATGAATGATGTCTTTGGGTTATGGACGTGGAAGTTCTTTAATAGACGACGACTGAATCATGAATGACGGACTAGACGCGTGTATACTACAGCATTACACATTTTGGTAACTTAAAACTCAAATTCTTGCGAGTGATGAGCGAACATGTCCTCCTATTTTGAAAAATATAAAGCGCCGTATTGACTTCCACTCTATACCGACCAGCACAATCTACGAGACTATTGCCCTCTGTGTACCATATATATAACCGGTGTGATGGATAAGAATATCCTGGTGATAAGTGTCCATTTTCATATCATTTTCTATTGCAATCAAGGAGGGGCACTTGTCCCCAGTATGGAGAAACGTGTCCTAGCTGGGTTAGAAGATAGGAGCCGGACACTCTTAGCCAACGGACAAAATTGTTAGCCTTCACACCGGCTCTATATATGTTGATTGTTTAGATTTTGGTACTAGCACTATCTACCAAATGAGTATTTCGATTACAGACTGGGAGATTCGATATGGTTATCAGGCGTCAGATATGACATTCAATATTCAGCCGTCGTCCAAAAAAGAATTTCCGCGTCAATAATCGCATGACCTACTCTGATGCTACCTCTTATGAGAAGGCACCATGATAAACACTGTGATAAATACTGTAGTGAAGATTACCTTGGCACATTAACCATTGTTTACCATGGACTACCATGACCCATGCTCCTTCGCTGCAATGGGGGATCCGTTGGTTTTCAGGCTGCCTAGAGCAATTAATTAAGCTACCTTATAGCACATTCTAACATTGGGACATCCTGTGATTCTCTAAACAATTGCATGGACTGTTTAACTACTACAAAATGGAAAACAACAATTAAATTTATATATTATTATTCATGGATTAACATTAATTACTTATTTTTCAAAGCTTACTGTTCTCTTCTTATATTTTTTATTGGACTGTACATGTGTTATCTGTAAACCGCCTTGTGTATTTTATTCTATGTATGAGATGCGTCATAGGCTTGACTGTAACGTCTTCAGTGACGTTATTAGCATTAGAGAAAGCACAGATATACTGGGGTAAGTAGTTGAGTAATGCCTACGTACAATCCAAAACACTATCCGATAGTCCACGAATGTGAGGTCTTCGATAGTAGAGAAACCGCAATTTAGGATAGAATGGGGTCTGTGGATTGTGACCCTGGTTGTAAATTGTGTGTATGTGACTATACTCAGCCCAACATGAAGAATTCTGTGTGATGTTATAAACATATTTTATTGCAAATATTGCAATAGGATTAGGTACAAGTTCTTGCAACTTACTAGCCCTTCTCCTAATTACAATAAAAGAAATTACAGTATAGTACATGGCTTAAAGAACAAAACTTGATATTTACATATGTTTGTAAAGGGTAATATGGTGTAAACATTTGCGTAATGATATGTACATTTCACTTAATATGCTTGCATTTCATGCTTATACGATAGGCGCATATATACATATATATATGCATAGTAAGAATTCGGAAAAGGGTCAATATATTTATATATACATATAGACATACATGTACATGCACATATACATTATGGGAGCGACGTTCGGTCCTATTCACTCACTATACATATACATATATACATACTCCCATATACACACATATATATACATGCACACACACATATACATACAAAACAATAAAGCAGTCAGACAGCACCTTCGAATAATGCACATAGCCTCATCATTACAATAAATAAAACTGTAGAATGTGCATGGGGTAAAGGGTGAGTGGTGTTTGTGGCATCAACAAAATCTGGCAGATCTTTTAATATATATGCGCACTTGCTTAAAGATAATTTCATTTTCCTTGTTATTTAGGCTGCGATTGCCAAACAGAATAAGATCTAGAGAGATTGGAAAAAAATCGACAAGAGAGTTAAATAATTCCCTTTTTATATTGTCGTATTGTTTACAATAAAAGAAGTAATGATTTGAGTCTTCAATTTGCATATCGAATATGCAGAATGGGCTAGCCACCAGGCCACATCGGTGCAGATCCGCATTCAAACCGCTACAATCATTTCGAAGTCTGGCATGTAATATTGATAATTTTCTGTCACCTGAATTGTAATATATTGGAACACGAGGAATCTTTACTGTTATATCTGACATGAACGATGCAGTGGACACTGAATTTCTGGTGTTTGGATCAAGCTTATTCCATTCCTCAATCACTGATGGCACGAACGATTTTTTATACTTTTGTAGTCGAAATTTCGGAGTAATCAGATTATTCTGGTTCCGTAAATTGTAATGTGTAGTTTGGGCTATTGTTTCTGGAATTATATCTCGTAAATATTCCGGAGTTTGCTGAAAATTGATTTTGCGCATTAGTCGAAGTTTGAGATAACGTCTCCTGTTAATCAATGGTTCTAATCCAGCTTCTGTATACAAACTTCGTCTAGCATATTTTGTCATACCCGATATGATTCGTGCGGCTTCCAATTGAGTTTTTTTCTATTTTTTCCGTTTCTGACACATTGCACCCATCCCAAACTACATCACCATATTCCAAAATGGGTCTTACATAGGCTTTATAAATACGCATTATATGATCTTTGCTTAACATATATTTCATTCGTCGCATAGGACCAAATATTCGATACGCCTTATTGCATAGTTTGTCTATATGGTTTGACCAGCCTAAGTCAGAACTAATAATTATTCCCAAATATTTATGTAATTGGACACACTTCAGTAAAACATCATCGAAAATTATTTGCGGATCGATACTCGTTCTATTACTAAAATACATACAAACGGTCTTTAGAGGATTGAATCTTATAAGCCATTGTTTAGCCCAGTTTTTCAATTTGATTAAGTCACTGTTCAGAGTTTGAGCGATTTCGCTTTGATTTGTGCCGGTTCAACAGAGAGTTGCATCATCTGCATATAGTCGTGTTAGGGAATGTAATGATTCTGATATATCGTTTATATAACAGATGAAAAGTAAGGGTCCAAGTACTGAGCCCCGAGGCACATCTGCACTAACTTCTGCCAGACTAGATTCGGTCTGGCCTACAAAAACTAATTGTCTTCTACCGGAAAGATAATCTGCTAACCAGAGTAGTAGATCGCCTTTCACTCCCAATTGTTGTAGCTTAAAAATCAGTCCCTTATGCCATACCCTGTCGAAAGCTTTAGATATATCACAATAGACGACACATGAATCTTGATGACTATCCAGGGCCTTAACTAATTCATGATACATTTCCACGAGTAAATAGTTGGTTGAGTGATGGGGTCTGAACCCAGATTGGTATTTATATATTAAGTTGTTAAAGTGGAGATAGTTATATAAATGCTTAAATATGATACGCTCCATCAGTTTGCCGACACAACTTAATCAAGAAATAGGTCGGTAATTTGAAGGGTCGCTACGTTCTCCTCCTTTATGAACTGGAAATACCCTAGCTACCTTCCACCCATCAGGAAATTTATACATTTGGAGGGAAAGGTTAAACAACATACACAGTGGTTTGGAGATTGACCTGGCCGTGCCCCTCAGCATTTTATGACTTATAAGATCAGAGCCTGATGCTTTATTCGCGGCCAAACACTTTATAACATCTTCAACTTCTTCTTCACTGATTTCCACCCCCTCTAAAACTTCTGATGTCTTACTATGAAATGTCGGGAGAGATGCCTCTGTGTCGTCTGCAGTCGAGATTGACGAAAAATATTTGTTCAGACAATCAGCCTTTTCGCTGTCGGTGAAAATAGTATTATTGCATCATCCGAACGCATGGCACGATCATACGCAGAAACTTCTGCTCGTAGCCATGCGGTAACGGGTGCTATCTGCGTGTAATAGGGCGTTTCCCAAATGGTCATATCCGACTGGTCCCGTTACATCCGACATCGGTGCAATCACATTCATACAACGAAGACACACCTCCAGAAAGCGATCGATTGGAATGATCCCACGGTGGGCCTCGAAGTGCCCCCATCACAAAATAAAAAGCATATCATTTTCCTGTGGTCTGCCGCCGATTTTATTTTGTTTTCAAATATGATAGGCCGTTTGTAATATGATTTTTCTTAAGATAAACAAAGAAGCATGCTCCACTAGAGTGAGAAATAAAATAGCTAATTCGCACAACTTCGTTTTGGTCTCGCGTAGACTCTCCCAGTCTTGTGCCTCGTGAAACTAACATGTTTGCATGTCTGAGAAATATTTGAATACACATAATTTCATTGGCTCGTTTAAATGGGGCCGACATTTGACCTCATGCTTTGGGAACAACTTTCGAACTGGATTATCTCCCTCTAGATAGATGGCGCCGTGTGAAATACATGCCGAATCACAGTGTAAATCTAAGGGTAGTGTTAAGTGAAACGTGAAATGCCCTTAGCAAGCTAAGATGGTATTATTGTTGCTCTTCAATGGTGGTAGTGTGGAGTTAACTTCTCCTTTGACTAAATATTTAACTAATTTCCAATATGACCTACTGTTTCCAGGAGACAAGTCTTTTAAAGTTTCATCTATATTATTCATAAAATTTTGTTTGGCATAACGCTTCAAATTGTTGACTTTATTACGAAGTGTACGATATTTTTTCCAATCTGTTGGTCGCTGAGATCGAAAGGCGATTTTACGTGCTCGGTCTCTTTTGCGAGTAAATTTTCTGATTGTCGAGTCATACCAAGGTTTATCATTGTTTCTTATTAACACATGTTTTGTGGGAATACTTTCTCTTGCAGCCTCCAAATATTTTTGTGTGAACAGTTAGCACATTTCATTTACATCGTTGTTATGCTGCAGTATATTATCCCAGTCAGTGGTGCTGATGATTCGATTAAATTTATCGAGGTCCGCATCTTTATATATCCATATCTCTCTCCAATAATTCTTTTTGCAAAATGATCCTAATTTCAAAGTAATGTACGTTGCGAAATGATCGGATAAATTCAAATTGTTAATTACTCCGCTCTCGTATACGTTTATTGTATCGCTAATGATGACAGGGTCTAGTAAAGTTGCGCTGTGTTTTGTTACTCTGGTTGGCTCTGTAATTATATTCAGAAGGCTGTACTGTGCCATAAGATCTTTTAGGTTATGTTTTTGAGAACATAGCAGATCATCGTTTAGGTCTCCTACTATAACAATAGACGGATTTGAATCCAGTGCCTTTTCGCACGAGTAGGCTATGTAGTCCAAAACATTTCCTAGACTTTCTGCTAGATAACAGTTACAGAGCAGGAATGAGCTATTTTTCCACTT